>JAGFNQ010009136.1:0-20769 GCA_024364735.1 Boesenbergia rotunda | reverse complement strand
ACATCCGGATATTTGAATGTCTCCTATTCCTATGACCAAGCTACCATTTACCAAATGATACATACCCTACTTTCTTGTGAAATGTGGTAAACAATGATCTATCCCCGGTCATGTTTGGAGCATCCACTATCAACGAACCAAGTTGATAGATGCTCCCTCTCAATCATAACCTACACAATTCGAAAAATAGAAGTCTTAGGTACCCAAACCTTGGGACCTAAAGCATCAACTAAACATGACTTAGGCACCCCATGCCTTGACAACTTTCTTTGGATTTTGGGTGTCCTAGATTGTCTCATGTCAGTCCTAGACATGAGAGATACAAAAAGGGTTCTATAGGGCGGTACCAATACCGGCCCTATTGTAGACCGCTCTTTGGGCATTCAAAATCATATCTAAGGTCCTAGAGCTATTTGAGAATTTCCCAAGAATATTCTTGAGCTTCTCAACTTCACTCTTCAAGGATTGGTTTTCCTCTACTAACCCATTAGCATGCATATCACTGATTTCCTCAACCTTAGAGGATTTCAGGCTTACCATCTCATGTTTCAAAGATTTAATTTCATCTTCTAGTAATTCAACATGCAAGTCATCAATGTTATCATCCCTAGAGGCTTTCAATTGATCAATCTCTAATTGCAATGCTTTAACTTTGTTTTTGGATTTCTTAAGCATACTAGTTAAACATGCAATTGCTCTATAACATTTTTCAAGCTCGGGAGAAGTTACCTCTTCATCATCCGAAGATGATGAAGCCGCGTTTGAGGAGCTTGAAGCTTCTTCACTGCTCCCTCTCCAACAGCCATGAGAGCCACTGCCTTGTGCTCTTCTCCTCCTTCTCATCATCGGATGAACTAGAAGATGACTCATCCCAAGAAGCCTTCAAGGCTTTCTTCTCTTCTTGATTTCTCTTGTTTTCTTTAGGTTTCTCCTCCTTTTTAAGCTTCGGACATTCATTCTTGAAGTGTCCTCTCCTACCACACTCAAAGCAAGATACATTATTCTTATCAATTTTGGATTCACTAGTATTACCTCTCCTCTTGAAACGTCGATCTCTTCGCATCATCCTTCGCACGAAGTTCGCCATTTCGGATGAAGAGGAGCCACTGCCATCTTCCTCTGAGTTTGACTCGGATTCGGAGGAGGATGAAGATGATGAGATCTCTTTTCCTTCTTCTTCTTCTCCTTCTCTTCTTAGTGTCCGGTCCCCTGCAACTAAGGCAATCCCCTTCTCCTTGGGCCTTTGTTAGCCATTTCATCAATTCTATCTCACAAAATAAGTCATCTAATTTTACAATAGATAAATCCTTGGATACTTTGTAGGCATCCACCATGGATGACCACAAAGCATTCCTTGGAAATGCTTTCAAGACATACCTCACAAGGTCGCGATTCTCGACCTTTTCATCAATTGAATGAAGTCCATTAAGAACTTCCTTGAACCGGCTATGGAGCTCACTTACCGACTCATTCTCCTTCATGGAGAGATTTTGAAGTGATTGAGGAACAAGTCCCTCTTTGCAATCCTCGAGTCCCGGGTGCCTTCATGGAGCTCTATGAGTTTGTTCCACAAGTCTTTTGCACTCGTGAAGGGATCAATCTTGATGAGTTGGTCTTTGTTCATGCCACATTGTAGAGTGACAACCGCCTTAGCATCGGCTTCACTCTTCCTTGTTTGTTCGGCAGTCCACCGAGATGATTCGAGTTCCTTGCCTTCATCATCCTTAGGAGGGATGAATCCTTCCTTCACCGCGAACCACGTATGAATATCCATCTTCAAATAATATTCCATCTTTGATCTCCAATATTAGAAGTCGGCGCCATCAAAGAATGGAGGTCGGGTGGTGGAGAAGCCTTCTCTCAAAGCCATCTTGTTGAGAACTCTCGGTTGTTAAGCCATAAACAGAGCACCTTGCTCTGATACCACTTGTTGGGAACGAGATGGCTATAGAGGGGGGGTGAATATAGACAATCGCTTGCACCTTGAAAACTTATCACGATTTCTGCAACTCAAATATCAGTAGCACAGCGGAAAGAATGGAAAACAGAGTATGCAGAAAAATAAATGAGAGCAAAGCACACACAACTAGCAAGATCGCTAACAAGGAGGGTTTACAAGGTTCGGGGATAACTTGCCCCTACTCCTTGGCGTGCCCTTGAGGTGGGCGATCCCTTGATCGTCGGCAGATCAAGCCCCGGTTAACACCGGATATGAAGCAACCTCCTTCTCGGTGGAGAAACCTCTCCACAGTGTGTTTCAAACAATGATATATAATGAGCACAATGAAACAACAACAAGAAGGATCTTACTCAAACACTTAGCAAGGATTAAACACAGCAAGCTTCCCGAGCTCCACCCAGTGGCGATCTCACGCAGACCCCTGTCTGCTTCGTGTCTTCCCACTGTCGGACTCCCAGCTTCTTGTTTTCTCCTTCAAGCGCTCAAGTATGATGAATGCTTCTCAATAGCTTGCTTAGAATGGATGAAGAACTCAAGAACAGCAAGCTTCTAACGTGTAGATACCATTGTATAAAGTTTCGGTCCCATAAAGAACACCATTTAAAGTTATGTAACAGCAATTGTTACTAAAAGTTAAATGATAACCCTTTTCATTCAAGCATGAAATAGATACAATGTTCTTTATTAACAAAGCAACAAAATAACAATTATCTAATTCTAAGACAAGTCCAGTAGGAAGCTTTAGCAAATATGTTCCGATGGCAACAGCAGCAATCTTTGCTCCATTTCCAACTCGCAAATTCGCTTCTCCCTTGACGAGTTTTCTTCTATTCCTTAGCCCCTGTATGTCATTACATATATGTGAGCTACACCCAGTATCAAGTACCCAGGTGTACGAGGAAATAGAGTGACATTCAATAACGAAGATACCTGAAGAGGATGGGGTATCAGATGCCTTCTTCTTTAATGACTCAAGATAAACCTTACAGTTTCTTTGCCAGTGACCCTCCTTGCCGCAGTGATGGCAAGTGTCTTTTGGTGTCTTTTCAGTCTTTTTGGCCTTTTTCTTCCTTCCCTTATTTTGTTCTTTGGGCTTCCTCTTAGAACCTTTCTTTGAGGAATCAACTAACAGTACCGTCTTCTGATCCTACTTTACAGAAGGCTCTACAGTCTTCAGCAGGTTAAGCAACTCAGGAATGGTAGTCTCCAGTTTGTTTATCCGATAGTTCATCACAAACTGTGAGTAACTCTTGGGCAAACAATGCAGAATTAAGTCAATACTTAGTTCGTGATCCATTGCAAATCTGAGTGTGCCTAGTCGCTCAATGTACCCCAACATCTTCAACACAAACTGTGAAACAGAAGTGACTTCCTGCATCTTAGAGGTGAAGAGGAGTCTGGAGACCTCAAATCTTTCGGATCTCACCTGCTCGTCAAACAGCTCATGAAGATGGAAGACGATAGTATGAGCATTCATATGCTCATGCTGCTTTTGTAGCTCAGGTACCATAGCGGCCAGCATGATGCAACTCGCAAGTTCAGAATCGGCCACATGTTTCTGATAGGCCACTAACTGGTCTAGAGTTGCATCTTTAGGAGGATGGTTGGGAAGTTGTTCTTCAAGGACATAAGCAAGCTTTTCTGCCTTGAGGACTATCCTCAGGTTTCGAAGCCAGTCCATGAAGTTTGGCCCAGTCAACTTATTGGTGTCCAAAATGGAACGCAAATTCAGAGCATACATGATCAGGTGATTATCCTAGAAATACAAATTGAGGTTATGTGATGAGAATGATAAAGAATACATCAATATAGATTAATTAAATTCTATTTATTTTTTGAATTGAATAACCCTTTTTATCAATTCAGGAGATCGTAGGAACATCTCCAAATAGGTTGATATCCAACCATAGATAAGCACAACCATGGCTAGAGTCCATCAAGTTATTCTTAGCTATGAAGGTAGGTAATTATACCGATTACATATTATACATATGTAACTATCACATTATGCTATCAACTAATTGAATGTTTGCATAAATCATTGGGTTATTAACTCATTAACAAGTATGCAACAATACACATAGCACCCAACTGCACCTCTCTTTACATCGACCTTGGTTGTGGCACAACAAATCGATGCTCCAAGCTTAAGGCTGATCCATTAATCAAGAAATAGTTTTAATATGGTTGGAGCTCATTCAACCGTTTAGTCAGGCTTGGATGTGTCCAACAACCAAAACTAAGGATTGACCTCTGACTCCAACTATATTAATCATAAACTAATTCCATGGTTTGAACATGTTGAGGTTCAAGCCGGGCATGGATGTGTCCATCAACCCAAACGAGAAACAAAACTCTGGTTTTAACCATATTAATGGAAGGTGTTGGCCTTAATATTTTCTAAGGGGTTTTGGGTCTCATCATTTTCTTTTATTCATGACATATAATTATGTCATGTTCTAACGATTTCCTTAATAAAGTATGTATGTGACTTAATTTATCAAGTCTCATTAATTGATTTAGGAATCAGATTTCCTAATTTTAATTTCATACTTTATTCAAGGAATTGTTTTGGGAAATAATTTCCTAAATTATCATAATCAATTTTGGAATTAATATGTTTAAGACTTTGATTTCTCTAAATCAAATCTTATTAAATTAAAAGACAGATTCCCTTAATTCAACCACATATTATTTTCAAGAAAATCTTATTTAAGGAAATATACTCTATAGGAAATAATTTTCTTAATTAATTTTGGAGACAATAATATGTAAAAGCATCACCTCATAAATCAAATAAGGGAATTATCGTTTGAGAATCACCTCAAAATTTCCAAGATTTGATCACATATTTTAATTATGGAAAATTAATAATTTAATTTGGACGGCTCCCCGAGGCTCAATCCAAATTAAAATTTTGACAGTTTAAATTCAATTTAGGAAATTCAATTATAACAACTAACTTTAAATTGGACGGTTCCCCGAGGCTCAATCCAAAATAAAGAATTTTGTAAATAATTTAATTTCCAATTATGAATTTAAATACCAATTAATATTTCCATAATTTTGTCTATACTTTCTTGAAAGAAAGTGCCCAAAATTGCGAGCTTTCCATAAATGGAAAGTTTCCAAAAATAAAAGGTTTTCAGAATAATTGTAAGTTTCTAGTACAAAGAAAACTTACGTTTTTCCAAAGTTGGAAAATTTCCGAAATAGAAAATTTCCAAAATTAAAAAGTTTCCAAAAATGGAAAGTTTTCACAATTATCATAAAATTTCAGAAACGGGGATATTTCAAAAGTTTATGAAATTTCATGAGGATTTCCAAACTTTGAAATTCCTAAATCGAAAATTTACCATAATTGGAAAGTTTCCATAATTGAAAAATTTTCTAAAATTGAGATCATGACAAAGTTTTCCGCAAAAACAATTATATGAATATGTCGAACACAAACCTTGCTCTGATACCACTGTTGGGACCGGGTGCATGTTGACATGGATGCGGGTTCGTAATTTTAAAATTAATTACGTGCAGCGGAAGGTTTAGCATAAATAATTTCTCAAATTATTTAACCACACATCTAAGCATGCAACTTTATCTTGTGTAGACATGATCATATATATAAAATTTTGCAGAAACATAAACTAATTTACTTAATACCTCGCGTAACTCGAAGGAAGGGACGAGATCCAACCGTAAGCGTCGCTCGAAAGTGTTGATGCAGTCTGACCCTGATTGTTGTTTTGGTGTTGACACCGATTTTAGTTTAGGTTGATGACTATGATTATGATTAAGTCCTGATCGGGGATCAGACATGATATGGAAAATCCTAGCTTGGAGGGCTAGGTGTTGGAAAATCCTAACTTGGAGGGTTAGGTGTGGAAAATCCTAGCTTGGAGGGCTAGGTGTTGGAAAAGTCCTAATTCGGAAGGGTTGGGTGAAAAGTCCTAGCTTGGAGGGCTAGGTGAAAAGTCCTAACTTGGAGGGTTAGGTGAAAAGTCCCAACTTGGAGAGTTAGGTAAAAAAGTCCTGGCTTGGAGGGACAGGTCCTAGCTTGGAGGGCTAGGTTTGGAAAAGTCCTAATTCGGAAGGGTTGGATGAAAAGTCCTAGCTTAGAGGGCTAGGTGAAAAGTCCTAACTTGGAGGGTTAGGTGAAAATTCCCAACTTAGAGAGTTAGGTGAAAAATCATTAGCTTGAAGGGCTAAGGTGGATGAAATCATAGCTTGGAGGGCTAGGTTTGAATCCCTGGATCGGTCTGGTGACCAATCAGGGTTATTGGCACGCTGCTCCTTCGTGGATCAGTCTGGTGACCGATCCAGCGATGACTGATCGATCTGGTGACCGATCAGGGAGCACACAGTGAGGTTGGGAACCTACTGTGTAGCTCCTGATCGGTCTGGCGACCGATCAGGGAGCAGGCCGTTGCCTCGTTGCTTGGCTCCTGATCAGTCGGGTGACCGATCAGGGAGCAGGCAGCTTCCTCACTGCCTTGTTCCTGATCGGTCTGGTGACCGATCAAGGAGCAAACAGTGAATTGAGTTCCCCCGCTGATCAGCTCCTGAACGGTCTGGTGACCGATCCACGACTTAGGATTTGATTTCCGCAGTTACTGTTCACTCAGACGTGGACCGATCAGGCTCTGGCCTGATCGGACAGGGAGCTACCTGATCGGTCTGGTGACCGATCAGGCTTCACTCTGATTGGTCTGGTGACCGATCAGGCTTGTGTCACCGCGAGAGCTGGGAGTCCCAGAAAAGTGGTCGATCGGTCTGGTGACCGACCCACAAGCCCTGGATCGGTCCGGTGACCGATCACTTTAATTTAAAATGCACTGTCAGACGCTCTGATCGCGTCTGAACGTACCGATTCTCTGCGCTTAACATCTGATACACGATTTTCTGCTTGATATGCTGTGCTAACACTCTGATTAAGCTGCAGGTGACATGGAAGGATTCAAACACTCAAGGAGAGTCAATGGAGGCATTTCCTTGGAGCAGGTTTGTCTGTTTTTCCATCTCAGGTTGCAACGGGCACTGGCGCTGGCTGGAGCTGCTGATTGGGGCTAGTCTGAGGGAAGCTCAGGGAGTCCAGAAGAGCTCAGTGGTGGCTGGTGGTTGCAGGTGAGCAGCTGGAAGCTGCAGGGAGATGTTGTCACCTGGCGTTCAAGAGGGAAACAAAAGGAGCGGTGTGGAGCAGAGCAAGGAAGACTTTTAGTTGTCTGAGTTTTGAGCTGTGATTCCTTGCTGCGTGCTTGTGCTCCTTGCTGATCATCTTCTCTTGAGCAAGCTACTGTGATCTCTGAAGCAACCATCCCTTGCTTGAGCACTTGGAGGAAGGAATAAGAGGCTTTGAGTCCAACAGCGAGAAGACACGAAGAAAGGGTTCTTGCGTGAGATCGTCGCTGGGTGGAGCTCGGAAGGAGCTTGCTGTGTTCTTGTCTTTGCTAAGTGCTAAGTAAGATCTTTCTTGTGTTTCATTGTGCTTAAAACTATATCCTTGATTGAAACGCTGTGGAGAGGTTACTCCACCGAGAAGGAGGTTGTTTTCTATCCGGTGTTCACCGGGGCTTGATCTGCCGACGATCAAGGGATCGCCCACCTTAAGGGCACGCCAAGGAGTAGGGGCAAGTTATCCCCGAACCTTTTAAACCCTCCTTCTTAGCGATCTTGTTTGATTGTTTGAGTTTGTTTTTGTTTTCTGTATTTCTGCACTTCTCTATTTCCATTGTTTCCGCTGCTGTGCTACTAACGAATTGAGTGCAGAAATTTGATAAAAGCTCTAAGTCCAAGTGTTTGGCTATATTCCCCCCCCCTCTCTAGCCATCCGAACTCCAACAAGTGGTATCAGAGCTTGGGGCTCTATTTTTGTGGATTAACAACCGAGAGCTATCATCTATGGCGTTGAGAGAAGGTTTTTCCACCACACGACCTCCTTTCTTCGATGGCGCAGATTTCCAATACTGGAGATCGAAGATGGAGTATTACTTGAAGATGGACATCAACACTTGGTTCGCGGTGAAGGAGGGCTTCACCCCTCCAAAGGATGATGAAGGCAAGGAACTTGAATCATGGCGATGGACGGCTGAACAAACTCAAAAGAGTGAAGCCCACGCGAAGGCGGTTGTAACTCTACAATGCGGCATGAACAAAGACCAACTCATCAAGGTTGGTCCATTCACAAATACAAAAGACTTGTGGAACAAGCTCATCGAACTCCACGAGGGCACCCGAGATTCAAGAATCGCCAAGAGTGACTTGTTCCTCAATCAACATCAAAATCTCTCCATGAAGGAGAATGAAACGGTAAGTGAGCTTCATAGCCGGTTCAAGGAAGTCCTCAATGGGCTTCATTCGATTGATGAAAAGGTCGAGAATCGCGACCTTGTGAGGTATGTATTGAAAGCATTTCCAAGGAATGCTTTGTGGTCATCCATGGTGGATGCCTACAAAGTATCCAAGGACTTATCAATTGTTAAGTTAGATGATTTGTTTTGTAAAATGGAATTGCATGAAATGGCTAACAAAGGCCCCAAGGAGAAGGGGATTGCCTTAGTTGCAGGGGAACGATCCAATAAGAAGAAGGAAGAAGGAGAAGGAAGTCTCTTCATCTTCATCCTCTTCCGAATCCGAGTCCGATTCCGAAGAAGATGGCAGCGGCTCCTCATCCTCCGAGATGGCAAACTTTGTGAGAAGGATGATGAGAAGGGGTCGACGCTTCAAGAGTAGAGGTAACTCTAGTGAAGCTAAAGTTGATAAGACTAATGCTTCTTGCTATGAGTGTGGTAGGAAAGGGCATTTTAAGAATGAATGCCCAAAGCTAAAGAAGAAGGAGGAGAAATCCAAAAAGAAAGAAGAAAAATCCAAGAAGAAGAAGAAGGCCTTGAAGGCCACTTGGGATGAATCCTCCTCAAACTCATCCGATGAAGAGAAGGAGGAGAAGAGTACACGCCATGTAGCACTCATGGCATTGGGAGATCAAGAGAGCAGTGATGAATCTTTCAACTCCTCAAACGCGGCTTCATCATCTTCGGATGATGAAGAGGTAACCTCTCCCGAACTTGAGAAATGTTATAGAGCTATTGCATGTTTAATCAATATGCTAAAGAAGTCAAAAAAATAAGGTTAAATCATTGCAATTAGAGATTGAACAATTGATTTCATCTAGGGATGATAACATAGATGACTTGCATGTTGAGATGTTAGAGGATGAAATTAAATCATTGAAACATAAGGTTGAAAATTTGAAATCCTCTAAGGTTGAGGATGTAGATGATTTGTATGAAGAATTGCTAGAAGAAGAAAACAAATCATTAAAGAGTGAGGTTGAGAGACTCAAGAATATTCTTGAGAAGTTCTCAACTAGCTCAAAGACATTAGACATGATCTTGAATGCCCAAAGGGCAGTCTACAATAGGGCCGGTATTGGTTACCGACCCAAAGAATCTTCATTTGTGTCCCTTATGTCTAGGACTGATATGAGACAATCTAGGACACCCAAGGTTCAAAAGAAAGTTGTCAAGGCATGGGTGCCTAAGTCTTGTTTAGTTGGTGCTTTAGGTCCCAAGGTTTGGGTACCTAAAACTTCTATTTTTCGAATTGTGTAGGTTATGATTGAGGGGGAGCATCTATCAACTTGGTTCGTTGATAGTGGATGCTCCAAACACATGACCGGGGACAGATCATTGTTTACCACACTTCACAAGAAAAGTAGAGGTAATGTTTCATTTGGTAATAATGGTAGTCTTAAGGTCATAGGAATAGGAGACATTCAAATATCCGAATGTCTTAGAATTTCAAATGTCCTTCTAGTCAAGGGGATGACATTTAATCTCCTAAGTGTCAGTCAATTGTGTGACACGGGTTACACAATTGATTTTCAACCAAGTCAATGTCTAGTTAAACAACATGACACCTTGGACACGGTACTAGTAGGAACAAGAGAAGACAATATTTATCAAGTCTCATTTAAAAGTGCTACTAATGCTCTTGCTAAGTGTCTCATGTCAAAAGAAGAAGAGTCCACCCTTTGGCACCGGAGGCTAGCACATGTGAACATGAAGAACATCCGGAAGTTGGCCAACAAGGGATTAGTTCGTGGCTTACCAAGCATCAAGTATGAAAAGGACAAACTTTGTGATGCATGTCAAATGGGTAAGCAAACAAAATCTGCACATAAAGGTAAAAGTGCTGTAAGTACATCTACCGCTTTAGATTTACTTCACATGGATCTATTTGATTGTAGTACTATCATATCATTGAATAGAAGTAGGTATTGCTTTGTTATCATTGATGATTTTACTAGATATACATGGACTTACTTTTTAAAATATAAGGACCAAACCTTAGATGTTTTCATTTCTTTTTGTAGAAGAGTTGAAAATGAAAAATCATCAACCATTAAGACAATTAGAAGTGATCATGGAGGTGAATTTCAAAACCAACGGTTTTTAGAATTTTGTCAAGATAGAGGGTATAGGCATGAGTTCTCTACTCCTAGAACACCACAATAAAATGGTGTTGTAGAGAGAAAGAACTGTGTTCTACAAGAGACTGCACGAAGCATGCTTAATGAGTACTCACTACCGAGTTACTTATGGGCTGAAGCTGTAAATACAACTTACTATGTGCAAAACAGAGTCCTCATCCATAGGTTTTTAGGAAAGACTCCCCATGAACTTTGGTTTAGAAATCCATCTACGGTTAAACACCTTAGGGTGTTTGGTTGTAAGGTATTCATTCTAAACACCAAGGACCACCTTGGAAAGTTCACGGCAAAGGCTGATGAAGGGATACTAGTCGGGTATTCCCTCGTTAGTAAAGTCTACCGAGTCTACAACAAGAAGTCTAGACTGGTTGAAGAGTCTTCTGATGTTGTCTTTGAAGAAATTCCAAAAGTCAATGGTCAACCAGAAGATGAAGTCCAATTCGAACTTAAGAGACTAAGTTTGAATGAGAGTCCAAATGTTGTTGATGGTGATGAATCCGATGACGGTGAGCCTAGACAATCCATAGATCAGCCGGATCTTGAGGCTGAACTTGTGTCTAGTGAACCCATTCAAGAAGCACCACCAACACCAAGGCAAACTAGATTAGCCTCTAGTCATCCCCAAGACCAAATTGTTGGAGACATCCACTATGGGGTTAGAACTAGATCATTCTTTAGAAATGAGGCTAATGAAGTTGCTCTAATTTCCGAAATTGAACCTAGGAAAATTGATGAAACATTAAATGATCCCGATTGGATTATTGCAATGCAAGATGAACTAGGTCCCTAGACCTAAGAAGACCACCATCATTGGAACCAAATGGGTCTTCAAAAATAAATTGAACCATAAGGGAGAAATCATTAGAAACAAGGCACGCTTAGTAGCCAAGGGCTATAGTCAAGTTGAAGGCCTTGATTATGATGAGACCTATGCTCCCGTGGCACGATTAAAATCCATTCGATTGATGCTTGCATTTGCAGCACATCATGGCTTCAAGTTATACCAAATGGATGTCAAATCGGCTTTTCTAATGGTTTGATTAGAGAAGAGGTCTATGTCGAACAACCTCTGGGGTTTGAGAATTTCGAATTTCCAAACCACGTGTTCAAGCTCAAAAAGGTACTTTATGGCCTTAAACAAGCACCCCGAGCTTGGTACGAGCGGTTGTCGACATTCTTAATTGAGAAAGCCTTCGTTAGAGGCCAAATAGACCCTACACTATTTCTACGTAGAGATGGTGACAATATTTTTGTAGCCCAAGTATATGTCGATGACATAATTTGTGGCTCAAACAATAAGGGATATTTAAATGAGTTCATTGGACACATGGAGAGTGAATTTGAAATGAGTCTAGTGGGAGAGTTGACTTTCTTCCTTGGACTCGAAATCAAGCAAACTCGTAATGGAATCCATGTGCACCAATCAAAGTATACACAAGAAATGCTTCGAAAATTCAATATGAGTGATTCGAAAGAGGTAACCACTCCCATGGCCATAAACACAAGATTAGATAATGATGAGAGTGGTAAACCCGTTGATTTGACTCAATATCGAAGCATGATAGGTAGTTTGCTATACCTCACAGCTAGTCGACCTGATATTCTTTTCGCTGTGGGTATGTGTGCCAGGTGTCAAGTTTGTGCCAAGGAATCTCACTTAATCGCTGTTAAGCGAATTTTGAGATATCTCAAAGGCACAATTGGAGTCGGTCTATGGTACCCCCGTACCGAATCATTTGATTTAATTGGCTATACGGATTCCGACTACGCTGGATGTAAGTTGGACTGGAAAAGCACAAGTGGGGGATGTCAATTCTTAGGTTCATCCTTAGTAAGTTGGTCAAGTCGGAAGCAACATTGTGTTGCTCTCTCCATGACCTAGGCAGAATATATTGCTATGGGAGAGAGCGTATCGCAATTGTTGTGGATGATACATACTTTAGAGGACTATGGATTGAGTTACAAAAGTGTGCAAGTGTTATGTGATAACATTAGCACAATCAATCTAACCAAGAATCCAGTCCATCATTCTAGGACCAAATATATTGAAGTGCGTCACCACTTCATTAGGGATCATGTTGCTAGGGGAGATATTGTACTCTCACATGTAGAGTCCAAGTCAAACCTAGCTGACATTTTCACTAAACCACTCCCTGAAAATGAATTTAGTTTCCTAAGAAGGGAGTTGGGAATGTGTCGCGCCTCATAAACTTCAAAATGCATTCAAAACCCTTCATGATTATTTCAAAATTATTGGGAAACAATTGGGTAACTTTGGGAGCATCTCACACAAATTATAAGGTTTACCAAAATATTTTTGTTTGCTAGATATGGGGTGAGATGTTAGGTTCAACTCAATTTCTCAAAATGTTAATGCATCCCTTAAGAAATTAAGTTGACGAGATAAAAATCACTTCGGTGACCAAGTATGGGGAAAACCAATGCATAACATATGTGTATTTGGCTCCATAATCATACTTGGACATATCAATCAAGGAAACTTGATTGGAAACCTGATTTTGACACAATCGTGATAGAAATGGTTTGAGTGATTGTTGATTGAGTTTGACTCCACTTAGGTGGAGCAAAGTGATTTGTTCAAACCATAAGGACCTTTGATCCTTGTTTAGGGATCAATTAGAGTCAAGGAATCACTTCCAAGATCGATATTCTGTTGGTGCAGAAAGCACCCAAGTCGAACCTGAGTTTTGATAATGGCAACAGGGCTCAAAAGTTAAGTCTTACTTGTTATCTAACAAGTTACTCTAGTGTGCAGGTTAAAAAGTTCAAGCGAAGGACTGCTAGGCACTGGCAAAGGAATGCCAGGGTACAAAGCCCTAGCGAAGGACTGCTAGGCACTGGCGAAGGAAAGCCAAGATAGAAAGCCCTAGCGAAGGACTGCTAGGCACTGGCGAAGGAATGCCAGGGTACAAAGCCCTAGCGAAGGACTGCTAGGCACCAGGCGAAGGACAGCTTGGGACTGAAGCCCTAGCGAAGGACTGCTAGGCATCGGGCGAAGGACAGCTCGGTATCCAAGACCTGGCAAAGGACCGCTAGGCAAAAGTCCAACCAAAGGAGCGGTTGGCATCAGGTACATTCTCCCGAGAGGAGTAGGTGAGGACGTGTTCCCCGTCGAGAGGGAACAGTAGGCGTCGGTTCGACCTAGGGCTCCATTTTGGAGGCCCAAAGTCAGAACCAAGACAGCTAAGGCTGTATAAACTAACACATTATTATTTTATGTTGTTTTGGACTAACCCTGGATGCAGGACCAAAGGAACGAGTGTCTGCAGCTCAGAGAGCCTCAAAGGAGTGAGGCAGTGGCTGAGTAGGGCGCCCGGAGTGTCCCGGGCGCCCCCAAGGTGCATACAAAACAATGTAAGTAAGGAAGGCTTCGAACAGCTGCTGGGCGGGGCGCCCCCGTGCTCCCGGGCGCCCACGCTGCTCCCGGGCGCCCCCAATAGCAAACCATCGAAGCAGAAGCCAGCGAAGCCAAGGGATAAGGTTTGACCCGGTCAACCCGAGCGCCCCCAGCGTCCCGGGCGCCCCGGTCAAGATCTGATCCCAAGTTTGAAGGGATCAGAAGCTGACCGAGACCGAGACGGATCGAGTGACACGTGGGGGGGGGCGCCCCCGACGTTCCGGGCGCCCCGAGGGCCTATAAAAAGGCCCTCGACCCCAGGCATCAGAGCAACACATCTTCCAACGCTGCAACGTTCTTCTGCTCCTCCGCTTCGCTCCAGAAACCTTCCAACTCGATATGAAAGCGCCGACGACGTCCCTCTGCTCTGAGAAACATCCCATAACGGACGTCGGTAACGAAGAACTAATTTTTATTTCCGTTATACTACTACTGTACTAGAACTGTAATCTTTTGTAAGAATCTTTGCGCGATTATAAAATTACCCTCAGTAAACGGTCAACGACCGTGGGCCTTGGAGTAGGAGTCGACCCAGGCTCCGAACCAAGTAAAATCGATCGTGTCTCTGTGTGATTTTGTTTTCTTAATTTCCGCTGCGTACTTGCTCTAAGTTTTTCCGAAAAACGTTAACGATATTCACCCCCCCCCTCTATCGTTGCTCTCGATCCAACAAGTGGTATCAGAGCGGGGAAGTTCAAATTTGGTGCAACCACCAGTTTAAAAATTTTTCGGATTTTTTTTTCTTTTTCTCGTTCGAATTTCTTCTAAATTTTTCGTTCGAATTTTTCTTTTTCGTTAATCGAGGTTGGTGCAACACCCCTCGTTATTTTATTTTCCTTATCCCGCACTACTAATCCAAGTCCAAGTCTTGGGAAATTTTTTCTGTTAGTTATTTTTTTCAGATTAAATGGCCATGCAAGAAGGATTCAGCACCGCCAGACCTCCACTTTTCAGTGGAGAAGACTTTTCCTACTGGAAAAGTCGAATGGAGGTCCACCTGAAAACTCAGGTGGACATGTGGATTATCATCCAGTCCGGACTGGAGATTCCCACAAATGCTGAAGGAGTTCCTCAAAGCTACACAGAGTGGGACACCGCTCTGAAACGAAGAATCGAAGCAGATGCAAAGGCGACTCAGACCCTTCAATGTGGCTTAACAAAAAAGGAGCTGAACCGGGTGGGCCCCTTCAACAATGCCAAGGAGCTGTGGGCAAAATTGATCAAGCTGCATGAAGGAACATCAGACACTCAGATCAGTAAGAGAGATCTGCTCCTGAACAAATTGTATACCATCAAGATGGCCGACAACGAAACAGCAGCCCAGCTTCACGCACGAATCCAAGAATTAATGAACGGTCTTCACACTATTGGTCACAAGGTCGAAAACCGTGACCTAATAAGGTATGCTCTAAATGCCTTCCCTAGAAACACCTTGTGGGCATCTATGGTGGATGCATACAAGGTTTCAAGGGATCTCTCAAAAATTAAACTAGATGAATTATTTTCCGAATTAGAACTTCATGAACAGACTAACTGCAATTTGTCCGAGAAAGGTATTGCCTTTGTTGCAGGAAAAACTAGAAGGACAACAAAGAAAAAGCCACAACCTGAACCCGAGTCTAACTCAGACTCAGACTCAGAAGACGAAGAAGGAAATCGACCTAAGCTGGTCCGATTGGCCCGAAGCTACTATAAAGAATTGAAGAACCAAACCAATAAAAGGAAGGCCAACCGAAGAAAGGACGAACCAGCTGAACCCACAAATGACAAAAGCAAGCCCAACGTGACTTGCTACGAGTGCAAGAAGAAGGGCCACTACAAGACAGAGTGTCCAAACCTAAAGGAGACCAAAAAGTCAAGAAGAAAGAAAGCACTCCAAGCAACCTGGGACGAATCTTCCTCAGAAGAAGAAGAAGAAGCACCCCAGTCAAACCTACTAACCCTGACCGCCTTAGAAGAAGTCGAGACCGAGTCAGAATCTGAACAGGACGACGGCAGACTAACCTTTTCAGAAGACGGCGAAATCAAGGTAAGTGGTTTCAATAGAAGTCAGTTAAATGAACTTATTTCGTATCTTTCTCGAGATTTGGCGAAAGCCAAACTCCGAGTCGAATCCCTCCGACAGGAAGTAAAACTCCTGAAAGAGGGAGCTGACTCTAAATCCTTAACCGAGAAAGTTCAAGAAGGAACTCCTACTCAAGTTGAAAAACTTGAGAAAGAGAACTCCTCCCTGAAAACTCAGGTTAAGGATCTTAGAGCTGCCTTAGAACGATTCACTTCTGGTTCCAAGGGTCTTGACATGATTCTTGGAAAACAGAAGTCCGTTCTAAATCGATCCGGACTTGGCTATAGAACCAAATCCCGACAAAGATCTTACTTTGCTGTACTGAATCAGTCCAGAAGTAAAGTTCAGGCATGGGTACCTAAACTGTACCTGAACAAACCAACTGGATCAAATCAGTATTGGATCCCCAAGGACAAGATTCACATCTTGCCTAATCATTACCGTGGCTTTAGTCCAGGGGGAGCCAAACTGAAAACTATATTCATTGTTAGATAAAATCCAACTCTCTTATTTTTTTATTGCATGTTTGCTTGTTCATTTACCTTCTGCAACTTACCATGCTTAAACTTAGGTTAGTATAAGGACTGAACAAACTTAACTGAAACTTGAAAACATAGTATTGGGTGGAGGTGAGATGATAGTACGTTAGGGAAACCAATTCTAATAAGATCAAGTTTACTTGGTCTCTTTAGACTGGTGAAACTAGCCGAAGCTACCGATCCAAAATCCAAACTAGTTAGACCAGAACTTTTTCAAAGATTAATTTTGAAAATGAAATTTCATTAAACGGCTTTGTCAAGGAAAGGGTTGATGATCCAATAAGGCTACGGCCAAAGAAGGCCTAGTGCCTCGCCAAGACCTGGAAGCCAATTTTTGAATTTCAAATTCAAATTACTTTTTGTCAAATTCAAATCTAACACAAATTTTCAGTTAAGTATAGATTCAAACATTCTCTTTCAAAATAAACTTAACTGTTTTCAAAAATTAATTAAGGTTTTCAAAATAAATAATAATTTTTCAAAATAAATTTTACTTATCAAAACCTGTCTCACAAAACCTATAAGGCTAACGTGGTTGAAAACCTTAGATTTGGGTGAGACAGACTAGGCAGTGAAACTCAATTTAAGCTATTCCTGACTCTAATTGGATCCAAATCAATAAAACTCTTTATGTGTAGGAACATAAAGATTTGGACCAATGGATGTTGGATAGCGGTTGCTCCAGACACATGACTGGAGATAAATTGAAGTTCACCAAACTCAAGTTCAAGAACCTAGGCTCAGTGGCATTTGGTAACAATGCTACACTCAAGGTAATTGGGTCAGGTAATATTGAGCTTAAATCTGACTTTATTATTAAGAAAGTTCTTTTGGTTGAAAACTTCAAATTTAACTTGCTTAGCATAAGTCAGTTATGTGATTCTGGTTATATAGTCACCTTCAACAATTCTAACTGCCTGATTAGAAATGTACAAGACTCAGAAATCATACTTAAGGGCACTAGGAAAAATAATGTATACACTATAAACCTTCCCTCAGTACCCAAATGTATGTTAACTCAGTTAGAACAATCGAACCTCTGGCATAGGAGACTAGGTCACACTAATCTGAGGACTATCTCAAAAGTCACCCAACTTGGCCTAATCAAAGGAATCCCCAAAATTAAAAACAATGAAAACCTAATATGTGAATCATGTAATCAAGGTAAACAAACCAAATCTAATCACAAACTAATCCAATCTGACCTAACTCAAACCACACTTGAGCTCCTGCACCTTGACCTATTTGATTCACATGGAGCCAAGTCACTAAGCGGGAACCGATACTGCTTAGTAATAGTTGATGATTATTCTAGGTTCACCTGGGTTAGGTTTCTAAAAACCAAAGATGAAACCCTAAACCTATTTAATGATTTCTGTAAATTAATTGAAAATCAAAACGATACTAAAATTAAAAGTCTTAGGAGTGACCACGGGGAAGAATTTGAAAATCAACGGTTCGAGGAATTTTGTAAGGTCAATGGGTATTTACATGAATTTTCATGTCCTAGAACCCCCCAACAAAATGGGATAGTCGAAAGAAGAAATAGAACATTACAGGAAGCCGCTAGGGCTATGCTCAACGAATTTAACCTAGCAAACCAATATTGGGCAGAAGCGATTAGTACGGCTTGTTACATCCAAAATAGGGTTCTGATTAACAAGCGACACAACAAAACACCCTATGAACTGTACTACCATAGGCTCCCAAATCTACACTACCTAAGGGTCTTTGGATGCAAAGTCCATATCCTAAACACCAAAGACTACTTAGGGAAATTTCAGTCCAAATCAACCCCAGGTATCTTCCTAGGATACTCAACCACAAGTAGAGCCTATAGAGTTTACAACAAACAAACTAAGAAAATTGAAGAAACAACAAACTTAATATTTGATGAAGAAGTCAACTCAACATCTGATAATCCAGACCTAACTTCATCAAATTCTGATCAAGAAAATAATGAACAAACCAGTGAACCTTTAATTGAACCCTTAAACGAACTAACTATTGAACCAATTAATGAGTCAACTGAACCAATTATCGAATCAACAAATGAACCAGCTCAAAGAGTCGAATCAAATAGTGAACCAAACCGACCAGCCGGACCTGAGGCTGAACCAAGTTCTAGAAGAACCAAGAAACCCAGACTCAGTCACCCAACCGATCAAATTGTGGGTGATCCAACTCTAGGAGTCAGGACTAGATCCTCCTATAGAAACCTTAGTCAAATAGCTATGATATCAAAATAGAACCCAAAACTATAGATGAAGCCCTACCTGACCCTGATTGGATCATAGCTATGCAAGAAGAATTAGCCCAATTTGAGAGGAACCAAGTCTGGGAACTAGTGCCTAAACCTGAAGGCAAATCCATCATTGACACTAAGTGGGTCTTTAGGAATAAGCTAAATGATCAAGGTGAAATAGTTAGAAATAAAGCCCGCTTAGTAGCTAAGGGATTCAGCCAAGTAGAGGGATTAGATTACGATGAAACATATGCCCCAGTAGCTAGACTTGAGTCCATTAGAATGTTGTTAGCCTTTGCATCCCACAAAGGATTTAAGCTATACCAAATGGATGTAAAGTCAGCCTTCCTAAATGGATTCATTAAAGAAGAAGTTTATGTAGGACAACCCCCTGGGTTTGAGGACTTAGACAAACCTGACCACGTTTACAAATTAACTAAAGCACTATATGGGTTAAAACAAGCACCTAGGGCTTGGTATGAACGTTTATCAACCTACTTAACTTCTAAAGAATTTAAACAAGGACAAATTGATTCAACCTTATTTATTAAAACCCTAGGAAAAGATATATTTATTGCCCAAATTTACGTAGATGACATAATCTTTGGATCCACCAACACAAACTTCCTAAAAGAGTTTGTCAAGATAATGGAAAATGAATTTGAAATGAGCTTAGTTGGTGAGCTTACCTTTTTCCTAGGACTACAAATCAAACAAACTAGAGATGGAAACTACGTCCATCAATCCAAATATGCTAAAGAGTTAATAAAGAAATTTAAAATGGATAACTCTAAAAGCATAAGTACCCCCATGGCCACTAATGTAAAAATAGATAGTGACCCTGATGGTAAGCCAGTCGACCTCAAACTATATAGAAGTATGATAGGTAGTCTACTGTACCTTACAGCCAGCAGACCTGACATTCTTTTTGCTGTAGGGATGTGTGCTAGATACCAAACCTGTGCTAAGGAAACGCACTTAGCAGCCCTAAAAAGAATACTAAGATATGTAAAGGGCACCCTAAATGTAGGGATTTGGTATCCTAGAACATCAACCTTCAATTTGTCAGGATACTCGGATTCTGACTATGCTGGTTGTAAATTAGATAGAAAGAGCACAAGTGGAAGCTGCCAACTGTTAGGAAATAGTCTAGTAAGTTGGTGCAGCAGAAAACAACACTGTGTAGCTCTGTCCACAACTGAAGCTGAGTATGTAGCCTTAGGAGAGTGTGTAGCACAACTTTTATGGATGATGCACACTCTTAAGGACTTCCAGCTCAACTACACCCAAACTCAAGTATTTATTGACAACATAAGTTCAATTAATCTAACTAAGAACCCAATCCAACATTCCAGAACAAAACACATAGAAGTTAAACATCACTTCGTAAGAGACCATGTAGCCAGGGGTGAGATAGTACTTAAACATATAGACTCAAAATCCAACTTAGCTGATATATTCACAAAACCTTACCTGAGTCTGAGTTCAGCTCACTAAGAAGCAGTTAGGATTGTGCTCTGTAGAATAGATTAACTCTACTTTGATTTTTTTTCTTTATTTAAAAATCAGTTTCTAAAAGATTTTGAAAAACTGTCTTACTTAATTTAAAATCAGTTTTTTTTAAATCTTTTCGACTTAGTTTTATTTCAAAACTACCCCCTTTTCAAAACTAGGGCTTTTTCGCAAATGGACTTAGCCTAGGCCCTAACCCTAGAACTGCATGCACCTATAGATTTAGAAGCCAGCATCTCACAAGCACTTAGGGTACTTTTGATGATAACCTAGAAAGGGTTGAGATGCTTAGGTCTTTGCCTTAATTCAAGATGCTTTAAGTCAGTGCATCTGCAGTAATTGGGGCACTAAATACAACTTACACAGCAATCAAGTTAAGTGTCAAGTTTAGAAAATCTAACTTGAACAGAAACACTTAACTTGACTAACCCTAGCAAAAACTACTGTTATAACAGTTAGAGTAGCTAATTGGGTTAGACAGGTCCCTACAAGAGAAATAACTGATTTGGTTTAAGTCTTATCATGAATTGGTTCAGTACAGCAAA
>JAGFNQ010009135.1:0-37441 GCA_024364735.1 Boesenbergia rotunda | reverse complement strand
AAAAGGCCTCATGTCAATGGAGATACATAATTCCTTATAAGCCTATGATCCAACCATGTGATTTCCAATGTGGAACTAAGTTTACACCCTTGCAACCCCTAACAACCACTATACGCCTACACATCACTCGGCTCAGTGTCCCCGATCAGGCGCGTGGCGGCCCACGTTCCTCATAATCGGCCTGACCGAGCATCCAGATTATCGCGGGCCTACTCCCGCACC
Organism: Boesenbergia rotunda; assembly: GCA_024364735.1. Lineage (NCBI taxonomy): Eukaryota > Viridiplantae > Streptophyta > Magnoliopsida > Zingiberales > Zingiberaceae > Boesenbergia > Boesenbergia rotunda. The sequence goes on along the minus strand of JAGFNQ010009135.1, from coordinate 37,219 downwards.
CCTCTCGACAGTTCGCCTCCCAGCCGACGCGTGGCGGCCCACACTCCTGGGGTAAGCCCGAACTAGAGGAGACTTTACTTAATATATCACTGAATCGCACCAGCACTATAGGCCCTCAGTTGACCTCCTCACCTTGTGCCCTCAGTCGGCACTTATACTCTAGGCCCTTAGTCGGCTTCCTCATCTTGTGCCCTCAGTCGACACCGATACTCTAGGCCCTCAGTCGGTCTCCTCATCTTGTGCCCTCAGTCGGCACCTATACTCTAGGCCCTCAGTCGACCCCTCAGTCGACACCGATACTCTAGGCCCTCAGTTAGCCTCCTCATCTTGTGCCCTCAGTCGACACCGATACTCTAGGCCCTCAGTCGGGCTCCTCATCTTGTGCCCTTAGTCGACACCTATACTCTAGGCTCTCAGTCGGCCTCTTTATCTTGTGCCCCCAGTTGGCATTCGTCGTGACTCACCAAAACAACCACTCCCTGACACAAGACTAGCAGAAGGAATACGGGGTCGACGTAGGTAAAACATCATCCTGGCATTAATCGCAAGCATCTCGCTGGCGTCATGATCTTCCTACCACATCCTGAGCCCCGTACCCCGATCACATACCTCTGTGTAAAGTTGAGCGACGCCCAACGACGCTAACCATTAAATTGACAGTGTCATTTTCCTCATTCCAGTGTGCGACACCTTACCCTGCCACCTCTGGGTATGCCTTGCCCTGTCCTCGCTACGAGACAAAAGGTGGCAGGTTGGGCAGCAACTATCAGCTTCCCCCACTATATAAGTCGCTCCACTCCACGCGACCTAGGTACGCGCAATAGTGATTTGCTACTGTTGCATTGCCTTTTGCTTTCCACTCTCGAGGACTGACTTGACCGTCGGAATGTTTTGCCGGGAACTTTTCCCGGCGGGTTTTAACGGTCCTTGTCCTGCAGGTTAGGAGCGAGCTTCGCGGCCAGACCAGCGGTTTGTGATCCCCGGAGGACCATCTCACTCTTGGGGCGTCCACCTCACTTCGCGACAGGATCAATCCCAATTGTGGCGATCCCAACCAGTTCCTCCTAAGATACCGTTTAATTCGAAATGACCATCACAGACCGTTGATGATGTCTGATTGACGATCGAACGACACGTCGACCATCGTCGATGAGTGTAAGACAGACGAGATAGAGAAAAATGGGACATAGGGTCCCATCTCCTAGCATAAACATCAATTCAAATTGTGGCGATCCGAACCAGTTCCTCCTAAGATACCGTTTAATTCGAAACGATCATCACAGACCGTTGATGATGTTCGATTAACGATCGGACGACACGTCGACCATTGTCGACGAGTGTAAGACAGACGAGGTAGAGAAAAATGGGACATAAGGTCCCATCTCCTAGCGGAAACCCACCACATGACCTTTGACGTCAACATCACGGGCTAGTGGAAGTTTACGAGACCAAGTCAAATCCAGTGAGTGGAATGGAATCACAAAGACAAAGCAGTTGGGCAAGACGTGGGGCACCTCACAATCCAGGCCGAGAAGCCAAACAATGCAACAAAAAACAGCGTGCCAGCTCGCACTCGAAGAACAATTTTTATATAGGATCACACCATTCACCTCTCCTCTTCCATCTCATTTCACTTTTCTTAGTGCATGGATAAATTTATTATCGTCTAACCCAAAGATCATGAATTTAAGTCGCAAAAATCATCTTTTACACTGTAAAGTAGAGTGCATATCATAGATCCAATGTGATTCCATTTGCCTGTAGAACTTTGCATATTAGTCCGTGTCTTCTTTGTGAAGATTTTCGAAGGATTTCGCCAAGCGGATGAAAATGCTGATTGCTGAATAAATTGACTCGTCGACTTTAGGGTTCCCCTTCCAAAAGGTTGTGCATGTTATTGTGGGCTGGTCGTTTCTTCCGAGCAATGGATTGTGTTGACTTTTAACACTTGGACGTTGCCCATTTGCAGCAATGTTTGACTTTTTTTGACATAAAAGTCAAACTTATTCGTCAAAAGTTTATCGCTTTGCAACAATAATACAGCTAACTAGAACTTCTAGTGGATTTTCAAACGGCTTTCCATGCCCACCCAATCTTGATCGTACTTAGAGTCCACTGCAAGTTATGAGAGTATAACATTCGCGGGATATAAAACATTAATAGAAGTATTTTTTTAAATAAAATAAAATAGAAAAGAAATTTACTGTTCGACACCATCAACTTGATTAACTTGACCTAGACCAGTTAAACACCTTGAACTACTTGGATTGTAGGTCATTTCGTTCGTCTAAATTGTCCAATCCATTTCGGGCAAGAAAGATGCAGATCCTGTGCTTGATGAATTAGCCATGAATGTTAGTATCCAGAATCTTGTAAGCAACTTATAGGGATGACGAATCGAGGAAGACACGGGTCGCGGAAAAGCTACGTGACAGTGTTGGTTGGGCTAGAGACCCGAGATGATATTTGGCGCACAGTGCCCCGAGGTCAGATCGGAAATCGAGCTCCCGAGACTATCTCAGGAGAACGAAAGAAATCCCTCGAGGTCGACCGGGAATCGGGCACCCGAGACTATCTCGGAAAAACAGAAGAAGGCTCGAGGTCAGCTTGGGAGATAAGACTCCGAGACTGACCCGAGAGAGTGACGCCCAAAGATCAGCTTAGGGACAAAAAAGTCAGGCTTCAAGTACCCGCTCCTCCTTCCAGAACAGAAAAGTCATTAGGTAATTATACGCATGATAATTAAGGTCTTAATAGTCACAGTGACTGTTACCGGCCAAAAAAGAACAGCTATCAAATAACCGATGATTAAGAAATGTGGAGGAGGAGATGGGGACACGTGGGAGGAAGACATCAGGTATATAAGATGCCTCGACACTCAAGTAAAAGGGGTAGATTGACTCGAATTATAGTACTAATTTGATTCCTCGTAGTTATCCCTAAAAGAAGGAATTCTGACTTAAGCGTCGGAGAGGGCTCTACCGGAACTTCTTCCGGTACATCCTCTTTACGCTCGTGTTAATCTCGCAGGCGTCGACATCCCTCTCTCCGTCATCGTCGTCGTGAGTTACGTTTTGATCATTCGTTATCTTCATCGTTCGCTTCCGGAATAATAACCTTAGTCTTAAACTTTACGAGTAGAGACGGAGCCAGAGGGCGGTGGAGCGATTGCCCTCCCCCTTTAATTTTTCAAGAGATGTAAGGAGTATAGGGGCGAATATAGGGCAACATTAATACAACCGTCCTATTTCAAAGCTAAATACACATCTTTCACTTGCACGTGTTTAGAAGGTATGTTGTTTAAGTAATACTTTTCATCTATTATTATGTTAATTAAATAAGCTTGGATAAGCTTTTCTTAAGATGAAAGAAGGCCCCCGGGGTTTTTTATTTAGCGGTAAGGTCACTAGTTGTTAACCCATGCATCCGCGGTTCGATCCCCAGCTACGGCGCATTTTGCAGAAATTTTTCCTCCAAATGGGGCGCGAATCCTGGGCCGCTGGGCTTCTAGACTGGCCACCGCGAGCACTTCCCGATTTACCCTGGTGACCGGTGGGAAACTTCCGTGGGGCCGGGCCGGTCACCCCAGGTTCAATTTGTCTGCTGCCTGGTTCATCATTTTTTTTTTTCTTAAGATGAAAGAAGTGTTTTATTTTGCAATTAGTGAATTTACCTTTAACATGGATTCTTTCTTTCGACGGTATCATTGTCTTCACGTAACCTTTTGATTGTTTTAAAATCTATATCTGCCCATCTTCTTAAATTCTTGTGAAGCATCAATTCGTTCGTTTTCTTCGTCAATCTATCCCAAAAAAATAATTAACGAAGTTTTTCCAATCAACTTCGGGCAACCGGCTCGGTCTCATGAAAATTTCCTACCGACCGCCAGGATAAATCGGGAAGTGCTCGCAGTGGGCGGTCTAGAAGACCAACGTCCCAGGGTTCGCGTCCCATTTAGAGGAAAAATTCCTGCAAATATGCCGTAGTTGGGGATCAAACCACGGATGCCTGGGAAAGCGACTAGTCGCCCTACCGCTGCACCATAGCCCCGGAGGCTTCGTCAATCAATCCCCAAATCAATATACAAGAGGTAAATCATAGAGGCTATTAACTTGAACAGTAAATAACACATAAGTATTAACTTGAACAGTAAATAACACATAAGAGAGACTACGAGAGTAATTTGGTTATTGAGTTTTAACTATGAATTAATAAATAATTCTTTTAATAAATGATTGATTTAAAAATGTTGGGTTGATGGGTCGTTGCTAGTGGTCAATGAAAAATTTTCGTGAGACCTAATTGATCGTTCCAGAATTAGTTGGCGTAAGTTGTATACCATAAGCCAACTAAAAAAATAATAATAAAGAATATCAATTTTGTTTTACCAAGTTAGGGCTGAAATCGATCAACTTTTAGATGAAGATGTAGATTCAGCAATTTGTAAGTTCAGCAATGTGAAGCTTTGTTATCATCTGCAGGTTCAAATAGCATTGTTCCTGCAGGGCCCATCTCACAAAGAGTAGCTAGATGGTAGGTGTGGTAAGCATCATTTCTAGCATCTATGCTGACGATAATAAGGTGGAGAACTTAGGAAAAAAATATATGATTCTGACGATAGTTAAATATGGGATGATTGATTTGGTCTCATGAAAATTATTTATTGACCGTCAAAATAAATTGAAAAGCATTTCGTGACTGATTATTCACAGGGAGGCTTATTTCGTGCAACTTGATAGCATGCATAACAAAATATTATCGCTGTAAATCTACATGACACGCATCAAAAGTTTCACTAAGAGGTATCCCAATGAAGTTTCTCTGATCCTGAAGTCATCATAAGATCTATAAAACGAAAAGAATGTAGAAAATGAAGAGAATTAGAGTTAGGATTAATTTCAAAGATATACCTCCTTTCATTATTATTATTATTATTATTATTATTATTATTATTATTATTATCTCAAGCTCTCAAATCCTAACATGTTTGCCTATCATGGGTTGCGGATTGCGAGTACTAGAGAGGTGATATTAATAGTTCCTATGATTTACTTCCGTATTAGCCTGGAATAGGTCAGCAGAGGCACGGGATGAGCGAATCGTCTTTTTTTATTATGCCATCTCGTTTCTATGGATGATTCTCCCAAATCCTAGCATGTTTGGAGATCGTGGGTTATGGATTGCGAGTACTAGAGGGGTGATATTATCGGATGTAACACTACAAGTTTGCAAACTATCTCGCGATGCTATTAATATTCTGAAGGCATTCTCAGTAGTCAATTGCTTTCATTTCTTACTTTCAATGTTGGAGTATTGATCGATTGTATATATTTACAGCTGAAATTAAACTGGAGATCTTTGCCTGTTTAGAAGATGATCCTAGTTTGAACATTTTCCCTTTCTTTTGTACGTTAGTATCCGGGAGATGAACCCAATATTTAGTGCTTGGTTTCATATGCCGACTGGTGTGGCTTCCCAACTTAGTGTAATTATGAAATCAAACCAAATTGAATTGTTCACAAAACCAATTAAAAATTTTCAATTTGTTGTGGTAAATGAGAGAAATGGAAGAAAGATATATACAAGGCAACGCAGAGACCTCTAGTACACTTCAGTTCTCCTCAGTCATATGGAGCTCCATATCTTTCTCAGCTATCCTTCTCTGATCACATCACCAAGCTCAGATCATTTTCGATACACTCAAATTTCGTTCCTTGGGCAATTAAATTTTATCATAGAGAACGACAGCTTCGAAGCCCAAGATTCCTGGAGATTCAAAGATGATTTGGAAGAACAAATTGATAAGGTATTTCATGACGACGACACTGAAACTTTAAGAGTTTCATTCAATGTGGGAAACGGCAAAAGGCCGAGAGAAGAAGTAAGCGATCCGGGGAAAGTGAGGGTAGTCGATCCAAATAATTTCTACACCATTTTGAGGAAGAACGGAGGAGGGCGGCATCAATCCGTTTGCTTGACGATTTCGAGATAGGGATGGCTAATGATCAAAGCAAACGTTCAGCATTGGTGGAGCCATACCTGGTGCCTTGGGCAATCTCTGCAACTTGAGTAAAATCTTTCTTTATGATAACAGAATAACAGGGGAGCTTGCTGACTTCTTGTAAAACCTATCCAAATGCAGAAGCAGCTTATCTGATCTCGACCTTAGTTCCAATCAATTGAATGGCTCAGTTCCAACATCATTGGCAGAGTTATCTGCATTAGAGCAGTTAAACCTGTCTTCAAATTGCTTGGTTGGAGTCCTCACAGATGCTCACTTCGCCAATCTCACGAGTTTAGATGTATTGGATCTATCTCAGAAGAATTTGTCAGTCGAGGTGAGTGAAGGTTGGCTTCCTCCATTTCAAGCAAGTGCGATATTAATGTCCTCTTGCAACTTGGGACCCAGATTTCCTTCATGGTTACTAAACCAAACAAATTTTCAAAACTTAGACATATCAAATAATGGAAGGAGATTGATGTCCTTACAGATCCTTTCTCTAAGGTCTAATAAATTCACTGGTACAATTCCAAAGCGCCTGTTAAAATACGGAAATATAAGGGCTAAAAGGTAAACTTTTTCCTAAATTAAGGATTTCTGTGGGAATTTCAAAACTTTGGGGAGTAAAGTGCAAATAGACAGCCCTTAAAGTCTCAGTTGTGGCCGAGTGCAGGCTCAGATCTCGCGCAACCTTCCCTTCTCTTTTCCTCGTCTTTCTTTTTCTCCTTCGGTCGCATACTTCTGCTCTTGCAGTCGGAGCCGGCGATTTCGTTGGTTTTCGCCGGAGGGTAGGCCTCGGTACGCAAGCTGGACGATCCGAGTAGAAGGTTGTGGCGGACGCTATCCGGAAGGCGGTGACTGGGAGTTCTTTCCGCTAGGGTTCGCCATTTGGGGGAAAACCAACAGGTAGGTTCTCTTCTGTGGTTCTTTCGGTTTTAATCGAGTAGATCTTGGAGGATTTAGGGTTTATCTCTGATCTTGTTGTCGACTTGGCTCAAGGTTGGGCGATCGTGGGTTTTTAGCTGCCATCGATCGGTTTCGATTCCACTGGAGCAAGGTTGGAGGATATCCCTGGGAGATCTTTTTCGGTTGCTCAGTGGGAGATTTCGTTCCAGGTAATCAACTATTCCTTTTGTTTGGATCTTGGATGAGTTCATAGGTGTGTGGATTGTTGTTCTCTGTTGGCGGTATAATTTGATATAGAATTGTCGAGAACTAGGTTGTGTAATCGGTTGGGTTAGATTGAATATACTCTCGATAGGGAATTTGGATGAGTTTTCTATCGATACTTTAGGTTGAGTTGATTCTCCTTTTGATCTGTTAGTAAATCGTGTTTTTGGTGGGTTGCATCGATTTGGGTTTGAACTGTTCCTTCGTTTTGTTCTGTTCTTGGTCAATACTGATCGATTTTGAGCTCTGTTCATGCTTAGAGTTCTGTTATGAGTGGTTTATGGATGGTTGATCTTCATTTTTGTTGATCTCGTTGAACTGGAGCTTGTGTGATCTCCCTGTGGGCTGTGGTGTGGGATCGAGAGGTTGAGTGTTGTGTGGGGATGGTGTTCGATCATATGTTTGAGTGAGGTGATGTTGGATCAGTTTGCTACCGTGAGCTCGTGGTCGGATTTGTATGAGTTGTCGAACTGTTTTGTTTAGATTCAGTTTTCTGTTCGTTGGTGTTCTTGAGAAATGGCCTCCGGTTAGCTGAGTTATTGGGATGCTTGGTTGGGCTCTGCCGTGAGTGGTAAATGGGTTAGGGTTTTTGTTGGGTGATAATTTAATTGGATCACAGGTTAGATTAAGGGTGTTAAATTAATTATGGTTGATTAATTACACATGATAGTTAAGGTTAGATCCTAATATTGTTTAGCATTAATTTAGCTATTAATACTACTGTAAATAGGTAAATTTATGTTCATGGCACAGGACACTGACTTGGCGATTTGGACTCCACTTGCGACGGATATTATTTCAAACGGGGTTTCTTTTCGCTTACGATCTACTACATCGGAGGCGGGTACCTCTGACTTATCTTTTAGATTAGTCATAGTTGATATGCTTGATATGCTATGTTTAGCGGTAGAGTAATGTAGTATTTTATACCTGCTCTACCTTGGCTGATACTGTTTATAATATACCTGGCATATGATATCTATACCTTTAGGACCTAGGCTATGGTGCATTATCTATGATCCTTGCATATCATGTTGATATAGGTGGACTAGATAGTGGATGCTATTTGACCAGAGTCATGCATCATCGTGCACTGTGCATCACTGTCGATCAGGGGCCCCCTTATGGGTGAGTCAGGTTGACAGTCATACTGACCTATCCATACGACCACTCATGGGTTAGTGGTTGACGGAGTATGGGTAGTGTGCTCTGTGCTGCTCATCTCATGCACTCATGGGTTAGTGAATCGGAGCGTGGTGGCAGGCAGAGGTCCCTCTTTGAGTAGTCCATATACCAGGAGATGAGAGAGAGAGGTCTCTCCCCCATTTATATACATGGGGTAGGTGTTAACACTCAGGTAGAGATATCCCCCATAGAGGACCTGGGGTAGGGATGTTACTCCGGCAGTGAGGAAACATTCAGGTAGAGATATCCCCCGGATAGGTCATGGGTAGGGGTGTTACGCCGACAGCATACCGTCTACTCGATCACTCAGGAGCAGTAATGGCAGAGTACGGACGACAGTCGCAGCTCTACGCCGGAGGGTGGCCTCCGTTCAGCTTCCTCCCGTACATAGGTGACGATGTCTGACCGACGACAGAGGTGACCATGTCATCGCACCATGTGCATATGTATATTTTGCATTTGCTCGTGCTTGTTATACTTGGATGTTGTATATGATTGACATGCACATACAGGAGACCCTTATGTCTGGTTTCAGCGACTCAGCCACATTGGTATGGTATTTGCTATTTCTGTTTCAGTTGTACTTACCCCTGCTCGTACCTGTGTTTATTTCGATAGCTTGTTACACTATTGCTAGCTTAGACTATCTTGTATATCTGATGAGATATCCGCTGAGTACTGTGACTCACCCCGTTAGCTCCCTATTTTTATTTCAGGATGATTATCTGGAGTGCCCGGCAGCCTGTCCCAGTTCGCGTATTTCTTCGAGATGATTCCGGGATGTTTCTTTTACTTTGTTGGTGGTACATGTTTGTACCCGTTTTCTGTTTCTTTTACTTTACTTTTCCGCTGCTGTATTCGTGTTTGGTCGTGTCCTTTTATACGGCGGTATAGTTGTACTTTTGTGAGCCATGGAGTCCTTGTGCTTTGCGTTTGTTGTAAGTCGTACCGGTACGCAACTTTTATCGTCGTTTCGTTTTCGTGTATTTCGGACGGTTGTTCCAGCCCTATAAGTTGTGGTACAGCCGACTGAGGTGGTCATATATACTTGGTTTCCGAATTGTCCGTCGGTCGAGGGAGTGGCAGTCCGGGCGGTATCGGACGGGCAACTCCTCGGGGCGTGACAGGTAGGCCAGCTAGAGGAGGGTGAATTATCCTTGAAAAATAAAACTTGATCTTTTATTGGACTTAACAAAGATAGTTAGTTAGCAGCAACAATAGCATAAATAGAATAACTAAGAAAGACATAGGTAAGAAAAGAGTTACTTGGTTACAACTTTGGTGGTTGCTAATTCAAGACTAATATAGCACAATCTTCAGAATACTCCTTATGGGTGGAGAAGCCTATCACACAATAAAAAAACTCAGAGAACAAATGAAAACACAGAAGAAATTCGTTTACAGTTGGATGGTTGAAATGAACTCAGTTCAGGGGTCTATTTATAGCCCTTTTGAAAGTCTATCGAGATGTTGAAGTGATGCTTCTCGAGAGCCCAAGTGTATATGACTGCCAGACACATGGTCAAACCTTATCCACGTCGCATTGGCCGTGGAACAACTACTTTTGGATGACTCTTCAAGTCGATTTGGGCGCCCAGGAATACGGTCACCCAAGTCAATGGGGCCGCCTACATACTCGGGCGCCCGGGTTGATTGGTCAAAATTCCATTGACCAGTCTTCTGGCGGATCTTCTTGGGTGATCTCGGGCCTTCCAGAGTCAGGCTCACCCGAACTGTCCTCTGGTCTTCTCTTCGAGCGTGCTTTCTCCTAGCTTCTTATCCCTCGGACGTCGTGCATGTCCTTCTTGTTCTACCGACATACTCTTCCACAGACCTCTACGTCCCTCGGATGCACCGAGCACGTCAGCTCCCTTCCCGTGCAACCCTTCTCGACCGCTGCGTCTTCCACTCGACTTCCTGTGTTCCTAAATTTCTGCACACTTAGATACAAGGATAAGATACCAACGGGACCTAACTTGACTTGGTTGACTACATCAAAACTTACCTGGAGTATTTACACTTATTGCTTGGAATACATCTTGTTGGTCTCGAAATACAGCAACATTTCTTTCTCAAACCCTCAATAACATGCATGTACAAATTTTCACAAAAAAACGCCTTTTCTAGGGTTACATTCAGGTTGGGAAAAGCCTCCAATCGATTAACCTTACTCTAGACCCGACTAAGGACAGGGTCCAGCCCGAACCCGTCTTGGACCTGGCCCCTTGACACGGTTCGCCGGTCAAATTGGAATCGGCAGGATGCCGGGCCGATTTCGGTTCCAGCTTCAGCTGAACTGGCGGCCCGCTGGTTAACCGAAGGATCGAACCGCCAGTTAAACAAATATATTTTTTGCCATTGGAATCGATGGTTAACTGACGGTTCAGAGCCGCGGTCTTGTGTGTGCATCCGAGGGACGAGAGCCGAAGGAAGAGAACTTCAAGGGGCATGCTAAGGAAGTGGACTTCAAGGCATATGCGAAGAATGGACTTAGGAGAGGCTGAGAGTGAGTCTGTAGGCTGGTCAGTTGATTGACAAAGGAAGCAGTCGACTGGCAGCGTCGAGTGGAAACTCACAGAAAGATCAATCGACTGGTTCAGGCACCAGTCGACTGGTCCAGGCACCAGTCGACTGGTCTGCTAAAAAATAGAGTCGTTGGCTGAGCATCAGTCGGGGGCCAGTCGACTGGTGTCGGAGTTGAGTTGTTTGCTAACAACTCTCTCCACTACTTAAAGGAGAGCTTAAGACTTGAGATAGGTTAGGTCTTCATTGTGTTATCCTTACTCTAGTGCTCAAGCTCCAAGTGCTTTTTTCCTCCTAAACCCTAACTCTATCTTGTAAGGAGGAAGAAGGTTTGTGAGAGATTATTCTCCACCAAGAAGGAGAAAGTTTTAGCCGGAGATTGCCCGGGCGTGATCCACCCAAGGATCAAGGGTTCGTCCACCTCAAGGACACGCCATAGAGTAGGAGCAAGCAATCTTCGAACCACGTAACCGGTCACGTGTTAGCATTGTATTAATTGATAGATTAAGTTTCCGCTTGTGCTAACCATTGTAGGAAGAAGATTGAATTGGGGTGATCGAGCTATTCACCCCCCTCTAGCCGTGCCATCGATCCCAACAATCAAGACCTAGATGCCCCAACTGAGCATGAATAAGAAGTGGAGATGCATACGTTGAACCAATATGGGAGGCTGGTTAAGCTGATATAGGCCATTGGACATTGGACTTACATTTGAAGCTAATCATCCTCCTTGTACTCCGGTCCTGTAAGGAAACATAATTATTAGTAAAAGATATGACGCAATCAAGAGACCGAGTAAGCTGACTTATTGACAATAAATTAAAGAGAGTCATAGGGACATAAAGGACATTATGAATAGAAAGAGATGGGAGAGGATGAACAATACCAACACTCCAGGACTGAGTTTGAGAATCGTTTGCCATGACAGAAGGTAAATAACCAGAAGTAAAAAGAGAAAAAATAGATTTATTACTAGTGATATGATTGGTGGTCCCAGAATCAAGAACTCAAGTACCCGAAGAGTGAGAGATGTCAACAAAGGAATTACCAACGTGTGCAACAACAACAGTAGAACCAGAGGCTTGACGATCTTCATACCATTTCAGAATTGTCATAGGAAGGTGATGGGGTGAGAATTGGTGGCAACGACAAAGCGAAAGTTGAAGAAGCGACAGAATTTTGGACTATCTGAGCAGCGCGAGGAGGTCGACCATGTAGACTCCAGCACTTATCAATTGTGTGTCCTAGTTTGTGGCAGTGATCACACCAAGGACGCCCTTTGACACCCTTATGAGGCGGAGGTCTGTTGTTGTCTCAAGAGACCAAAGCTTACGAGTCAATAGGAATAGAAGAAGGCAAAGCCACAGATAAGATCTTGGCAGAAACATGAAGGAAATTCGCCCAGGTACTTTCCATGGTAGCTTCTGTGGGGCTACCCAGGATCTGATCACGAACATGAGAATAATCTGTAGGTAGATTATATAGAGCTAGAAACATGAAAAATTTCTTGCGATTTTTAATCTTGCAACAGGAGTGGCCGCGGGTGGAAACAACTCATTGAAATCATAAAGAAGGCTAGAGACTGAGCCTAGATATGTCGACATAGAATCCTTAATCTGATGGACACTGAAGATGATCATGAGATCTTCACAAACCTGATAAAGTCGTCGAGAAGTATTTGTAAAAAGTTGTTGAGCCTGTGACTAAACTGCTTTGCAAGATTTGTGAGTGCAGAAGACATCGCGAAGAGATGAGTGAATGGAGGCTCGAATGATACAATACAACTAAGCGACAACCTTTTTCCACATTGGATGATCAGTGATTTGAACATCCTCTTCGATTTAGGTGAGATATGTCTCATAACCCTGTCCAACTAGCCAAAGCTCAATACGAGAGGCGCAAGAGTAGTAGTTCTTACCATCCAACTGCTCGGAAGAAAATGGTGCAGTGATGTGGTTGGTAAAGATTGGGGTATCAGGTTTCAGAGCATTGGGGGTAGCCTTTGGCTAGACATGAAAGAGAGGCTAGCAAAGCTCTGTCGACGGCGTCAGGAGCAGACACCGATTGCATTACACACGGTGAAGGAGGAGGGCCGCGTGCGACGGAGGAGAGGACCGCGTGGGCCACGAATTAGACCGTGCTCTGATACCATGTTGAGAGAAAAATGAGAGATATGGATAAAATCCATGTGTATTGGACACAACGGAGCTATTGAATTTATAGGGAAGAGTACAGAATATTCAGTTATTTTATTTTAGAATAATTATATAAATATAGAATAACTTAATTAATCCTTACTATATTTATAATATTCTAACATAAATATAGAATATTCTAATTAATTTTTACTATATTTATAATATTCTAATGCTCTTGACAATTGATTTTTTAAAAGATCAAGTGATTTTAGTTGACTCATGAGCCCGATGTTATTTGGTATATTTTCTGAGAAATTATTTGAGGAAAGGTTGAGGAAGTAAAGACCATGAAGATTTTGTCAACTCTCTAGGAATCGTTTGGTAGAGATTATTATTGGCGAGGCCAATGCTAGTGACAAGAGCAAACAAAGTGAAATGAAGTAGTAAATCCTTTACAATCAAGGCGATGTTGTTCTCTTTGGTTAAAATCTTTTAATAGACCTAGAGAGTGTCGGTTAGAGTCATTCTAAGTGTTATAGATTTCTGAAGTATCCTAGAGTATATATATATATATATATATATATATATATATATATATATATATATATATATATATATATATATATATATCCAGAAATATCAGCATGAAGTCATTAACAATAATGATCAAAAGATTTTTAAAGTTTATGACTTACTTTAAGACAATTGACATATATACATAATTTATCATAGAGATATCAAAATTATATATTGATACCATAAATGCCTTCACTGCATTATGTTTTTTTTATTATATGTCAGCTTTTCAAAAATTTAAATCTCTTAAGTCCATCCATGAGTTTAAGTTAAAACTCATTTGATAGATTTAGAGAATTTTGATTGAATTTATTTCAATTCTTGTGAATTTATGTAGTGCTCTAAGAGTTCAAATATATCTTTTTTACTATTTTTAAAAGCCATCAATATTGTCGTAATGTTGGATTTTAGAAACTAACACATTTATAGTGTTGATTTTTAGAAACTAACATCACCGAGGTGTTGATTTTTAGAAATCAAATTGTATATTTATTTTTAAAAATTAGCACCATGCATGCCAAAGAGAGAGAAATGTAATTTAATTTAATTTAATTTAAGAGAAACGAGAAGAAAAAATTGTCGCACGAAAAGAGGAGGAAATAAAAGAAAAGGTTAACTTTGACATTAGTGTAAAACGGGAAAAAGATGTGCCTTTTGAGTATTTTCAAAATTTGGTGCATCTTTTAAGCAAGTCTTCGAATGGTGTAAAGAACTTCGAATTTAGCAAGTCTTAATGTTTATGGCTATCCCCAAGGAAATGGCCAAGATGAAATAACCAACTGGGAGATTGCCCATATCCCCAAGACCAAGCTGAAAATGCAGTGGGAACTTGAGTGAAAGAACTGCCGTTCATCCTATAGGCCTTTCGCATGACTCCCTGTTGAGCCATCGGTGAAACTCCGTTCATCCTTTTAACAAGAGATTATTTCCTGCACTTTTCGTGTCGATGACTTGGTAACATATAACAAGAAGATTATTCCTCGCATTTTTGAAGACGATTGATGATTCAGCTCTGCGTAAAGTCTTGTCCGAGGGAAAAGGAGAAAGTTCGGACATAAAATGGAAAAATCCTAGCCGTGTAATGTGTAAACTGAGGATAGAAATCATATTTATTAGGAGATTGTGAGGGATCCAGCGGGCCGTTCCGAGTTGGGAGGGCAGCGTGCGAATGCACGGGACCAACTTGTGACTGTGACTAGAGAGATCATAGAGAGACAAAGACGACATTAATTTACTACGTATTGACTGTGTTCGTTTTGTTGATCTCGTTTCGGACGATGGCCGGGCTTGATCTTTCCTGTTCCCACGAACGCTGACGTTTGTCGCCTCCATCCATCCACTGATAAGGCAGAAAATATTCGCTACGTATTATTTATGTGTCCATTTTGTGCCCTTCATTTCATCTTGCCGTGGGCGATAATCACGAGGTCCTCCCTCGATGCTGATGTTATTTGTGGTCGACATCCCAATTGCAAGAGAATTCACTGGTGTGGACGCCCGAAATCCGAATGCGTTATTTGCAGGGCATCGCGATTTTTCACCAGGGCATTAATTAGACGATGGCGCGTTTTGGCGGAGTCTTTGATTGAGCGGAATCATCTCGGTCGTTGAGATACTGACTCCAGTTCGGATTTAGACGAAGCAAATACTAGCAGACGGATCCTTGTCTTAGAGGATTCCTATCTCAATCTGTTTTATATTCGTCGGTGATGATTAATAAATTATCCGATCGTCGATCAAATACTATTGATAATTTTTTATCGTTATTCCGAATCAAAAGATAACCTGGGATAACGGTGAATCAATCGTATTACAATCTCGTCGGATTCGACGGTGAATACGACGAGATCGCAATTGCGACGATAGCTGACAAGTTCATCGTACCACCCAAGATATAGTTTTGTTCGGGACGGCGACCACCCAAGATATAATTTTGTTCGGGATGACAACCGAAGACTGCTGAGTGGGACAAAGAGACAGGGATTCTTTGTGGGACAAAGGATCAGGCCTCAAATAGTAGATGAGAAGTTAGATTGACACAGCAAATTGTTAAATATTTTTTAAAATCTAATATATCTTTTTTTAATATCTAATATAATATCTTCAATTTAAGTTACAATTTAGCTCATAGTATTTATTATGTCTGCTGGACAGAATAACAAGAGCTGTGATAAGGAGAACGAAAATAGGAAAGTGAATGACGTGATATTTTATATGTACTCATCCGATTATCACTTGAACACTATCAACGGCCGAAGGCCACCGTCTCAAATCAAACTATACCCTGGGAGAATAGTTTGATACAAAGCAACGTCGCAAAATGATTTAAAACCTGAACGGCCGTCATTTGTTAGTATCAGAGTAACGCTAAACTCAAAGTTAGAGTTGATTATGCATCTAGATTCAGATTGAATTTTATATTATTTTATACTCATACACATTTAAACGATCGAATATCTTCATTCTTCTTTTCATCTAATTATCATTATTTAATAAAAACATATTAAAATTAACATCATATTAAATATATATATATAGAAATCTTTTTTAATATATATTATTTAATTAAATATTTGGATTGATCCGACTGGATATATATAATTTCTGTTCAAGGAAATGCTCCTTTTTTCGGAGAGTTAATAAAATTAAATTAAAATTATATAAATTTCGACTTATCTATTGAGTGACCTGACATGCCCTTTTATGCAGGGTGCAGTCTCCCGTGCTGAAATTCTCCCAGGCTGGAATTCCCAACCAGGAATTCCTGAGCTGTATCTCCCGACTAGGTCTCCCGAACTCCCGACCAGTAGCTCCCGACCAGGTCTCTTGATAAGACGTGGAGAGTTGCTGAGGCTTGCGTAACGCAGTTTCCTTGAAACAGATCTGTCCTCCTCCGACAGTGCTTCGAGGCTCCGATGGGCGTGTGTCTCTCAGGATACAACAGCGGGATTACGGGCACAACAGAGCACTCGTTGCTCGTAGCGAACTGAAGAAGTACCCGAACGCTACCAGATAAAAATTCAAGGAAAGTTGGGAACGAGGTAGAAGACAATCCCTTTTCTCTATATCTTTTGCTCTCGATCACACCCTCTTTATATAGGTTCAGACTCTCGCAGTAATCAATGATCGAATTAACGTCATTTACTGTCAATTAACCGTCCAGATCCAAACGTCTGTGGATTACTAATTTTGCATTAATCAATAGTTAATGCATGCGTTATATTTTAGCAAAAAAAATTGGCAAAACGTTGGTTCATCTACTTAGGACAAATTTTGCCCCAACCGGTCGGACATTCGACGTGGGCAAGTCGTGCATGCACACGAGTCCACTTGGTTCAGTACAAATCTAGGCCTTGAATTTGTAACCCCCCCTAAGCACCCACACATGAGAGAGAGTCTCTCCCCTTGCATTTGTTCACAACTAATATGCTTGTGAAATAATATAAACCAACAGTTATGTCTTAAAACTCCCAATGTGAAACTAAAGTTTCACTCATCAAGAAGCTTCTTTCCTCTACACCTCCCTTTCCATTCATACTATATCCAACAATTCCTTCGTATCATCTTTTATTCAAGTTGGATATTCTAAGAAAATTATCATCCCTACCTAGAGTCTATATGAATAAAAGAAAGTTTTCAATTTTATTTATATTACTCAATGTTATTTAGATTACTCATTTTTATTTTTTTTTTCATTTCACCATTTATAATCTTATGAAGGAAACATACATATAGGATAGCGCCAAATATTATACAACAATTTTTCAAGGCACCTAAAGTTTGGGATTGTCCAAAAGACTTCGTAAGTTTTGAAAATGAAAAAACTGGTCATTCTTTCCTGTTTATCCCTCTACCAAAAATGATTTTTTTTCTTTATTCTCTCCTTTACATACAATGATTTTTCTTTATTCTCTTAAATTAAATCGGTAATGTCGGGTTCTAAAAACCAAAAGCATGGTATGATGATGAGAAGATTTTTATTAATAAATTTTGTTTCATTTTTATGTGATTTTAGTTTCTCAATTTAGAATTCTGACTATTCGATGAAGATGATGAAATGAATTTTTAAATAGTTATCCTTTCAAAATTATTATTTTTTAATTATTTATGTAGATCTATTTATAGTAGAGCGGGTCGGAGGATGGGAATGTCTTATTACCTTGATTGACAATCATACTCCAAAATGCCCAAATATTCGACCTTTCTCGCTTTCCTCCTCCTCCTGCACCTCCCCTCCACCTTCGCCCAGCAGGAGGAGTTCATCTTCACCGGCTTCTCTGGCGGCGGAGGCAGCAGACATGGCAGCGGTGGCAGATTAGCCTTGAACGGGGTGGCAGAGATCGAGAACAGCGGGATCCTGCGGCTGACGAACGAAACCAACCGCCTGATCGGCCGCGCGTTTTACCCGACGGCGCTCCGTTTCCGGAACGGCAGCGACGGCACCGCCTTCTCCTTCTCCACCGCCTTTGCCTTCGCCATCGTCCCCGAGTACCCCAAGCTCGGCGGCCACGGGTTCGCCTTCACCATCGCGCCTTCCAAGGACCTCCCAGGCGCGCTCCCGAGCCAGTACCTCGGCCTCATGAACGCTGCCGACATTGGCAACGCCACCAACCACGTGTTCGCCGTCGAGTTCGACACGGTCCTGGACTTCGAATTCGGCGACATCAACGACAACCACGTTGGCATCGACATCAACAACTTGGCCTCGAACGCCTCCGCCTCCGCGGGATATTTCGACGGCGCCGCCAAGAGAGACCTAAATCTGAAAGGGGGACACACGATCCAAGCTTGGGTCGACTACGACGGCGCGAGGAAGGTCATCAATGTCTCCGTCTCGCCTTTCTCCACGAAGCCGAACACGCCGCTGTTGACGTTTCCGGTGGATCTGTCGGCGATTCTCGAAGATCACATGTTCGTGGGCTTCTCTGCGTCCACTGGATTGCTGGCGAGCTCCCATTACCTCTTCGGGTGGAGCTTCAAGATGAATGGCGCCACGCGGTCGCTCGACCTTTCCTCCCTGCCGTCGCTACCGCGGCAGAGCAAGAAAAATGTCACTTTGATCGTCGCCGCCTCCGCCGCGGCCGTGCTCCTGCTCGTCGCGGTCTCAATCGCCACCGCCTACCTCTTCTACAAGATCAAGAACGCCGACGTGATTGAGCCGTGGGAGCGGACCTACGGCCCGCACCGCTTCTCCTACGCCGAGCTGAAGCACGCCACTAAGGGGTTCCGGGACCGGGAGCTGCTGGGCTTCGGCGGCTTCGGGAAGGTGTACAAAGGGACGCTGCCGGGATCGAAGATGGAGGTAGCGGTGAAGCGCGTCTCCCACGAGTCGAGGCAGGGAATCCGGGAGTTCGTGGCGGAGATCGCCAGCATCGGGCGGCTCCGCCACCGGAACCTGGTCCAGCTCCAGGGCTGGTGCCGCCGCCGCGGCGACCTCCTCTTGGTCTACGACTACATGCCCAACGGCAGCCTCGACAAGTTGCTATTTTCCGACGATCCCTTGGATCACCCGCCGAAGGCGCCGACTGTCCTTCCGTGGCCGCACCGCTTCCGGATCATCCGCGGCGTCGCCTCCGCCCTGCTCTACCTCCACGAGGAGTGGGAGCACGTGGTGATCCACCGGGACGTGAAAGCCAGTAACGTCCTCCTCGACGCCGATCTCAACGGCCGCCTCGGCGACTTCGGGCTAGCCAAGCTGCACGAGCACGGCGCCAACCCGAGCACCACCCGCGTGGTGGGCACCCTCGGGTACCTCGCCCCTGAGCTCACCCGCACCGGAAAGGCCACCACCAGCTCCGACGTCTTCGCCTTCGGCGCGCTGGTGCTGGAGGTGGTCTGCGGGCGGCGGCCCATCGACCCCAAGGCACTGCCCGATGAGCTGGTGCTGGTGGACTGGGTGTGGGCGCGGTGGACCGCGGGCCGGTTGTTCGACGCAGTGGACCAGCGGCTGGGAGGCGAGTACGACCGCGAGGAAGCCGAGGTCGCCATAAAGGTAGGCCTTTGGTGCTCCCACCCGGCGACGGCAGCTCGTCCGGGGATGCGTGACGTAGTGCGCTACCTGGAGGGCGGGGACGTGGCGGAGGTGCCGCCGCTGCCGGCCCCGGTCGAGTATTACGACCCAGGGAAGGTCTCCGTCGGGTTCGACGATTTCTTGCGCTTCTACCCCACGTCCTCGTTGGAGATGCTGTCGTCAAGCTCGGCGGCGTTCGAAGAAGCACCGGCCAGCTACTCTCCTCTCGCTCGGTCCTCTCGTGGCGGCATGTGAAACAGAACACGGTTCGGGTTTAGAAATTTGGCTCAATTCGATCGAGCCGGACAAATTAAACAGTTCAAGTAGGGCTGTAAATAAAAGCAACTATACACAACAAAAATTTCAGCAAGGAATTCAACGGAAATGACGTGATATTTTTTATGTACACATCCGATTGTCACTTTGATATCGACGGTTATCTCCACCATCATCCTAAACAAAATTATATTCTAGGAGCATGATAAATCCGTCAAGGATTGCTGTAATTGGAGTGTCATATTCTCACTGCATATCATTTTTTGACAAACAAATCGATCTTGTTATTCGATAAATATTTAATTTGTATTTAAATTTATCAAATTTGAATAAACTTAAATATATTTGACAATTTTTTTGAAGGAAATTTGATTTTATAATATTTTATTTAATTTTTTACAGGTCGAATCAAATTTTAATTATTTTTATATAATTTTAATTTAAATATATTTAAATTAAGATTTAAATAATTTTAATTGAATTCTAATTTCAGTAATTTGGAATTACAATTCGAATATATTTGAATGATGATTCGAATAATGTAAATCAAATTCAAATTTTATTTCGAATGGAGGTTAAGTTTATTTACATTTTCAAACTTAAATCTAATTTTGAATATCATATATAATTTTTTAAAATTTGAAAATTCTGCACCGTTAAGTTCAAGTATCGAATAATGACGTCAGTCAGTGTGGTCGTACTCATCGTAATGCCCTGCATGAATGATATTCGAACTTGGGGTAATTCTTAAGCAGTGTTTATTGATAGGATTGTGATAAAGATTTTATCACAACGAAAAGATTATTATTATTAGTTTTTATTATTATTATCATCAAATTTATCTCGAACAATAAAAAGAAGTAAAAAAGCCTCGCTAAATAATATGAGAATAAGGAAGCTCTCACGAGTAATAGAGGAGCATCAGAGTTACCCGAGAAATATTCAGAGATACGTACGATCTTGGAGCCGGCATTTTGCATACTTTAATCCGACTTCATTCAATTTAACTTTTCAATCTAATTTGAAAGAAGGACGTCTGATGATAATTGAATTTATTCCGAACAATGGTATGATGCTAATCGAATTTACCTCGAGCATTGGTCTGATGGTAATCGAATTTACCCCGAGTAATAGAAAGAATAATGAAGTTTCACCGAGCAATATTAGAAGGGTTTTACCGAAGGATAGGAAGTCATCATAGAGTTGTTCAGAATCAACCTGAGGTTTTGTTAGTCGGGAAACATCATGAAAGCCTCACTGGATCATGATAGTTTGACTCGCCGAATAATGTTAGCAATACCCTCATATTTCGCCGAGCAATGGAGGTACAAGCTACTGATTAATCCTTGAGCTATATGAAGAAATCTTCCAAAGCAATTTAGAGAGGTTTTCCAAAGTAATCAGAATCAACTCTCCCGAGCTATGGGTAGGTCCATATCAGTCATAAGAGGATTCCCCCATTAATAGTCGTCGGGGTGGAAACCGCTGGTAATGTCCATCTGCTTGTCGTTTGCCAGAAGATGTGAACATGGTCTTAAAGTCAGTTTTCTCGAGGGCTTCTCCTCAAACTACGTGTTGCTCTGCGAATGACTATCTAGAGGTAGTTGACGGAAACAGTTTACCTAATTTTTTCCTTTATCTGGCGTGGTAATTTGTAAGTGAAGATGAGATAACATATTCATCATGTTTGCTCACCTAGGCAGGAACCAATCAGAAGTTGCGGGAAAGATGACGTGGGTTTCCTTCTACCTATATAAACAACTTTGTCGATATTGACAAGTAAGTTGGTTCTTTTCTTCTTGAAAGACAGTGGCGACTCTGTCTAAGTTTTTCTCCCCTTCTCATTTTCTGTCCGTCATCTTCTCTTTAGGTCCCTTTTGATTACAAATTGAACCCAATCGCTCACTTGTGTTGACGTTTCAAATTGTTGGATTCCTCACCGAAGAAGATGGATCGGAGTCACCGAAGGAGAGGAGCCCGTGTTGATGAGAAAGAAGACCATCAAATAATATTATTATTAATTTAGATATTTAATTTTTTTTAATCAATTAATTTTGAAAATGATCGGGTTGTCTCCATAAAAGTTTTCCATTAGATATTATGATAAATCGTGAAGCACTCGCTCATTTGCTATATGAACATTTTGGGTCATTTTCAAAATAACTCTAAAACTTCATTATATTTCAAAATAAAATTATCTAAGGTATATATATATATATATATATATATATATTACTCCACTAAATTACAAATTAAATCATTTACTTAGCAAAATAAGGAGCATTTGGGCATTAATCAAACCTCAAACATTTCAATCATTTACTCGATAATAGATTTTTACCTATATTAACCATGCATGCTCTACGTGAATTTATCATGTAGTCACGTTGTATCTAATATTGTTTCTCACCTTTACTATCCTTGAGCACACAGTTACAATACATCAGGAGATGAACAGAATATTTGCTCGACACCTTTGATCAAAAGTCACACACAAAGCTAGCTAGGTCTGAAATTAATCATGAGCAAAAGCTCTTATTACATAGATTCTATATTTCAAACGTAAAATTTTGATTACAAATGCTCATGTAAAGTAGGCGCAAATCCTGTCGATGAGTAGGATGTATTTGATTCTTGCGTTCTTCTTTATCATAACCGTAGCCATGAGTCCCCAGAAGCCAAACACAAATCCAGGAGCAAATCCAATGAAATACCATATTCTTCCATACTCATCGTCTTCATGCTTGTCCTCTTCTTTTGTAACTTCATTATCAATGGCCGGATTGCCGTCTTGGCACCTGACCTCCAGTGGCTCCCCACAAAGCTCAGGGTTGCCGATGTAGGACAAGTAAGTAAAGGTTCGAAGCTGAGAGCCTGTTGGTATTTCTCCAACAAGATTGTTATAAGACAAGTTTAAGGCGCTGAGAAAATTTAAAGTAGAGATACCGAGAGGAATTCTTCCTGACAACTGGTTCTTGGAAAGATCAAGCGATTCTAGTTGATTCATGAGCTCTAGGTTTTTTGGTATATGTCCTGAAAAATGATTTGAGGATAGGTTGAGGAAGTGAAGGCCATGGAGATTTGTCAACTCTCTAGGAATCGTGCCGGAGAGATTGTTATTGGAGAGGTCAAGGCTAGTGACAAGAGCAAGAGAAGTGAAATGAAGTGTTGAATCCTTTGCAATTAGGATGATGTTCTCTACCTGAAAGGTTTTAATAATGATGTTTTCTATAATGGAGCCTGAGGGGATGTCCCCTTCATAAAAGTCATCAAAATCTGCTAGATCGTGTCTACCACCATTGTGGTTTGTGGGGGTAAAATTAGCAAAGTAAGGAGGTAAGGAGCCAGAGAGAAGATTGTGAGCAAGATCTAATACTTGGAGAGAAGGGATCAATGATAGGCTCAATGGGATTGCACCGGTGAACTTATTAGACCTCAGAGAAAGGAAACGTAAGGACAACAATCTCATTCCGATCCAACTCGGTATGACACCAGACAAGTCGTTCCCACTGAAATTGATAACCTTGAGCTTCCTACAGTGTTGCAAGGCCGAGGGAATTGTACCAGACAGACTGTTGTTGCTCAAGTGCAGTGATCGGAGCGTGTCTACAAACTTGAATGTTTTGGGAATGCCGTCGGATAATTTGTTGTTGGAAACGTCCATGAAGGTCAAACTTGATGAATTGTCCCAACAATCTGGGAGTGCTCCGGATAAATCATTGTTGGCAAAGTTCACAAGTTGCAGAAACTTCGCTGCACAAATGGAGGATGGGATGCTGCCATTCAGTCTGTTGTTGGACGCAAAGAAAAGCGGAGTTAGCAACTTTTCTGGAATTGGACCTGAGAAAAAATTGTGAGAGAGATCCAACAAAGTTGTATCGATTTGTATGTTGGGAAGCAAGCCTTCAAAGTGGTTGTAACTTAAATATATATATTGAGTCGATGAGGATCGTAAAGAGTGCCAAAACCAATCCGGCAAAGCGCCTGACATTCCATTATTCGATAGGTCTAATCTTCGAAATTTTGTTTGGTTTCGTAGCCACGAAGGAAATCGGGGTCCCAAGTTGCAATAGGACATATATATTTCACTTGCTTGAAAGGGAGGAAGCCAACCTTTACTCACTTGGACTGACAAATTGTTCTGAGATAGATCCAATACATCTAGACTCGTGAGATTGATGAAGTGAGCATCTGTGACGGCTCCAACCAAGCAGTTTGAAAA
This sequence comes from Boesenbergia rotunda, assembly GCA_024364735.1. NCBI lineage: Eukaryota > Viridiplantae > Streptophyta > Magnoliopsida > Zingiberales > Zingiberaceae > Boesenbergia > Boesenbergia rotunda. Next base: position 13,118 of record JAGFNQ010009135.1, on the reverse strand, counting down.
CAGGATTAACTCTTGTAATTCAAATAAATTTGTCAATGATGTTGGAACTGAGCCATTCAATTGATTGGAACTAAGGTCGAGATAAGTTAATCTGCTTCTGCTTCTGCATCTAGATAGTTGTTCAAAGAAGTCAGTAAGCTCCCCTGTTATTCTGTTATGAAAGAGTTCAATTCTACTCAGGTTGCAGAGACTGCCCAAGGAACCAGGTATGGCTCCAACAATTCTGTTGTTAGACATGCCCAGGAATCGTAAGTTTTTAAGGTTTCCAATACTTTCTGGTATCTCGCTGATATAGTTATCACTTAGATCCAATGCAAGAAGATTGGAAAGATTGCCTAGTTGGTAGGGAATTTTTCCACTGAATGCGGCAGAAGAGATTAACTCTCCAACCAAGCAGTTTGAAAACAGGATTAACTCTCGTAATTCAAATAAATTTGTCAATGATGTTGGAACTGAGCCATTCAATTGATTGGAACTAAGGTCGAGATAAGTTAATCTGCTTCTGCTTCTGCATCTAGATAGTTGTTCAAAGAAGTCAGTAAGCTCCCCTGTTATTCTGTTATGAAAGAGTTCAATTCTACTCAGGTTGCAGAGACTGCCCAAGGAACTAGGTATGCTTCCAACAATTCTGTTGTCAGACATGTCCAGGACTTGTAAGTTTTTAAGGTTTCCAATACTTTCTGGTATCTCGCTGATATAGTTATCACTTAGATCCAATGCAAGAAGATTGGAAAGATTGCCTAGTTGGTAGGGAATTTTTCCACTGAATGAGGCAGAAAAGAGATACAACTTCTCTAACATAGTCAAAGATCCAATCAATCCAGGAAGTGGAGTTCCATGGAAGTTGTTGCAGCTTAAGTACAACTCATTTAAATGCTTCAGATCAAATAATGAAGGGTGTACCTCAGCTGGAGCTCCGGATCGATCTTCGTAACAACCATGGAGGTAAAGTGTTACGACGTGACCTGTGATGTTGTTGCAGCCGACGCCTTCCCAGCTGCAGCAGTCATGGCCCGTCCATGGAGATACCACCTTATCGGCATCCGGGAGGCCAGCTCTTACATTGAGGAGGGCCACCCTCTCCTTCTCGATACAGAGTTGCATGGATTTGGAGGGAAACAGAAGAGTAATCAAGAAGAGGTAGAGCATAGGATTGGACATAGTAGTAGCAGCAACAAGGGAAGCCATGATCTTACCCAACTAGGGAAGCCTGTCGATTTATGTGAGCGAGCATTGGCGTACCATTTCATTCACTTTAAAAGCAGCACTTAGCAATTGAATCGTGTTTCATGTTTTTTTTATAAAAATTTCTTTTTAATAATAATAATAACAATAATAATAATAATAATGAATCCGTGAGCTTCGGTTCATAAGACCAACGCACTAATCAACTGAGCTCAACTGCAACCATAAAAGAAAAAAAATCATTTTACTACCAAAATAGGTAAAATTATCTATTTTACTCGACTAAATTACTAATTAAATCATTTACTTAACAACAAACATTTTGACATTAATCAAACCTCCAAATTATTTTAAAGAATTAATAAACTTGACCATAGATTTTTATCTAGGTTAATCATGGGACAAAAGTGTAGGACCGATGCACGTGAGAGGGAGGGGTGAATCACGTGACTTTTAAAATCTTCGTTATAAAATCAGAGTCGATAGAAAATTGTACGATGCTTTTTATAACGTGCGCAGCGGAAAAATTAAAACGAAATGCGAAAGCGAAAAATAAAAAAAAATTACACGAGAAGTTTTACTTCGTTCGGAGCCTTCGCCGACTCCTACTCGAAGGCCCAGGTTCCTTGAACCTTTCCTGTGGGCAATCCACTAAAAACCTCTATCGACAAACTACCGATAGAGTGATTCGAATACAAGATTGAGCGGAAGTGTAACAGCCCTACACTTCCCCCTTAAATAATTTAAGTGCAGACAAAAAAAAATTCGTTACCCAACACTTAGATTTATCTGAAGCAGCTTGGGTGTTGGGAGCGATCTTCCAGCAGCGGTCGGACAGCGTCGAGTCAAAGCATAAACCGCAGCAGAGGAGCGTGGAAGCAAGAGAGCGCCAAAGCTTGAACCAGAATCAAATTTTCTTATCTGTTAGAGGGCTTGCTTGCTTCTATTTATAGTGCCTCGATGCATAATCTTCTCAGCTCAAATTTTATCCATCAACAAGATAAAATAATTAAAAAAGATAATGTTTCTATCCTTTGCTTCAATTAAGAAAATAATTTAAATAAAATATAAATACAGAATATTGAAAAGTTAACCGAGAGGTTTTATCCTCTTACAATTTTATTAATAATTTAAAAGGAGATTTTATCCTTCCAGCTAAGCTTTACGTGAGAATTTTAAGCATTAGTAGGGATAATTTTATTCTATAAAAAGAAGGAAATATGAATAATTTAAATGATAATTTATCCTCTACCAAGGCTTTAATAAGGAATAATTTTATAAAATTCAACTACAAAATCTAATTAAATAAATTCTGTAAAATAGAGTTAATGCATTTAGAATCTAATTAAATAAATTCTGTAAAATAGAGTTAATGCATTTAGAGTTAATTAGACCCCGTCCAAACCTGGATAAGGATCTAACCAGGACTCAATCGAGGTCACCAAAATGGGCCTAAGTTGGACCGCGCCTACAGTCCTAAAATAGGACCCGTCCTCACTGGTTCGCTCCTACAGTGACTTACCTCACTTACCTCGTGCAGCTCTACTCAACTTCTTAACCCACCAGGTCTTCCTGCCAGGGCTCAACCACCCTGGTCTTTTTGCCAAGTTTCAACCAACTTGGGCTTCAGCCAGTTGTCAGGCCCCGTGAACCCAACTGGACTTCTCGCCAGGACTCAACCACCCTGGACTTCCCGCCAGGACTCAACCACCCTGGACTTCCCGCCAGGACTCAACCACCCTGGACTTCAGCCTGGTATCAGGTCCTAAGTCTTTCAACCCTGCACACTTAGTAAAGAGGTCAAAACCAAAAACAAGTCTAACTTTAACCTATTTGTTATTCATCAAAACTCAAGTTTAACTATTAGTGTAAATTGCACCAACAAAAAGGTGACTCTGCTCCTCATCGTCGGTCCTTAGATTCAATAACTGCTATCATATGATAATCTATCACCGAAATATATGTTAATCATGATCTATATATGTCACTATATATGTCAAATCGAATTTATTGTATAATCAAGTCTTATCTATTAGAAAATTGTCTCTAATATGAATGACAATTTAGTTGATATTGTAATATTCATGGCAATAAGATTAATTTGATAGAATTTAAATTTCTCCTAATTGCATGAATTCTAGGATTAAAATAAAAACTCAACTAGAGAAAACATAAGACATTATCTAGTTTTATCGGAAATATGACATAATAAAGTAATATATAAATATAAAGACAAGGAACCTAATTAAAAAGTTATTGTCCTTATTATAAAGACATCTGCTTGATCTATGTGAAAGAAAATAGAGTAGAAAGAAGAAAGCAAATCTTCCAAGGGGCTCAGGGTTGTCAACGCTGAAAAACTCTAGGTCAATGGGGAACCAAGAGCTCTATCAAGATGATATCTTAAATCCTTTAGAAGCTCCTATTTATATAGAAATCTAATTTGTTATCAACCCATAGATAATAAATTAATAACAAATTAGCTAAAATATTCTACATATTAAACCCACAACCAATAATTTGAAATTCAATAAACATAAGTTTGATCACTTTAAAGAAATTCATATTATATTTATATATACAACTTATAAATAAACCCATCTAATAATGATAATATTAAAAAATCTTCTACTTTAACTGTAACGGCCGGTCCATCTCATTCAATTTATGTAAAAAGGCGAAACGCTCGCCCCCAGCACCCCCGCCAGCCCGCCCCAGGACCAACACGGAGGAGGTAAATCACGGTTATCACTGGTGTGGTGAGGCGCCTGGGATCGAGGGAATTAATGCCAGCAGACCAGGATTTTATCCCCGTGTGCAACTGATGACTCTCGAACCTGAGACCTCCATATAAATAACCAAGCGTCTTACCATCCGATCCAGCCCGTGGGGGCCAGCTCATTCAATTTAAAATCATTCAAAGGAGGAGCACTTACAAAAGGACGATGCACGCGCGCACTTAGGAGTCGAAGTCGTGGTTCATTCAAATTTTGATAATTTTAATGTTTTACTCGTGGTGTTATTTTAATTAGGATAAATTATATATATATTACAAAATACTTGTTTTCTTCCTGAAGTGGTTTGGTCATCTTCGTGAGCACTTATTAATTTCTCCATGGGAGACAGCTCTAGTTAACTATTGAAAAAAAAATCAAGCGGTTTTCATTTCATGCCCCTAAATTTAATTATTTATCTCGATCTAAACCACCTAAAATCCACCCAGTTGAACATCTTTGACGTCTCTACTGTTAAACTTGTTTACTCCTTTGATAGCTTGGACTAAGTTGCTTGTATCATTTTGTGTTGGAGTTTCAATACTCAATTGAAATTGTAGATTTAAATACCGTATTGTACCAATACTTAGCTGACTTTGGAACTTGTCAAAGAATGCCTAGATGATATATATTTTTACACCTCTAATCTCTTCTACTACGGTACATATCCTTCTTGCAACTATTGTACCGATAGTTGGAATAATGTCTCGTTTGGAATCTTGCAATTGGTTCGGATTTCTTTTTTTTTTATTTCATAACAGCAGCGCAGTAACTCAGGAACTTGTTAGTCGCCTACTTAAGCATTCGTTCTTGCCTAAACATGTTAAAGATTCACATATCTCTATATCATTGGTGTTGTTTCTCGACAAACATGGATCAATTTAATGGCTTCATTCTTGTTCTTCAGTATATGTTGTAACAAGCTTGATCATTTCTTTTCAGATAAAGTTTATTGTTGATGGCCATTGGGACGAGAGATCATTACTAGTGGTGGCATAGTCAATAATGCATGTGCTTAAGGTATAGAGGTCAATGAGGCAGCTCGACTATCTACTGAGCTGAGACAATTTGAGACAAAGCCAAATTCTCATAAAACTAAACCTTTTTTGTTGGCCAGTAGAGTTTAATCTTTGTAGTTCAAGAAAAAAGTTTACATTCAACTAAATTACTAATTAAATCAGTTACTTAACCCAAAATGGAGCATTTCGACATTAATCAAACCTCAAAAACATTCCAAAGAATTAATAAACTCGATAATAGATTTTTACCTATATTAATCATGCTCTACAATAGATTAGAATCTTTGCTCAACACCTTTGAGCAAAAGACACGCACAAAGCTAGGTCTGAAATCATGGGCAAAAGCTCTCATTAGATAAATTCTATGACTAATTCACACCTATTTAAAGCTACGTTTCAATTACAAATACTCATGTGGTCACGTAAAGCAGGCGAAAATCCTATCGATGAGTAGGATGTATTTCATTCTTATGCTCTTCTTCATCATAACTGCAGCCATGAATCCCCAGAAACCAAACACAAATCCAGGGGCAAAGTACCATATACTTCCATGCTCGTCGTCTTCATGCATGTCCTCTTCTTTTGTGATTCCATTGTCAATAATGGTCGGGTTATCGCCTTGGCACTTACTCGACAGTGGCATCCCACAAAGCTTAGGATTGCCGATGTAGGACAAGTTTGTAAAGGTTTGAAGCTGAGAGCCAGTTGGTATTTCTCCAACAAGATTGTTATAAGATAAGTTTAAGATAGTGAGAAAATTTAAAGCAGAGATATTCGGAGGAATTCCTCCTGACAACTGGTTGTTTGAAAGATCAAGCGATTCTAGTTGACTCATTAGACCGATGTTATCCGGTATATTTCCGAAGAAATTATTTGAGGACAGGTTGAGGAAGTGAAGACCACTAAGATTTGTCAACTCTCTAGGAATCATGCCGGAGAGATTATTATTGGAGAGGTCAATGCTACTTACACTAGCACTCAAAGTGAAATCAAGTGTTAAATCCTTTGCAATTAAGATGATGTTCCCTATTAGAAAGTCACCAAAGATGATGTTGGAGGTAAAATTAGCAAAGTAAGGAGGTAAGGAGCCAGAGAGAAGATTATGAGCGAGATCTAACACTTGGAGAGAAGGGATCAATGATAGGCGTAATGGGATTGCACCGGTGAACTTATTATACCTTAGAGAAAGGGCCCGTAAGGACAGCAATCTCCTTCCGATCCAACTGGGTATGACACCAGACAAGTCGTTCCCACTGAAATCGATAACCTTGAGTTCCCTACAGTGTTGCAAGGTTGAGGGAATTGTACCAGATAAACTATTGTTGCTCAATTGCAGTGATTGGAGCCTGGTTGCAAACTTGAATGTTTTGGGTATGCCGCCGGATAATTTGTTGTTGGAAACATCAATGAAATTCAATGTTGATGAATTGCCCCAACAATCTGGGAGTGCTCCAGATAAACCATTGTTAGCAAAGTCCACAATTTCAACATTTACTGCACAAATGGAGGATGGGATGCTGCCATTCAGTCTGTTGTTTGACACGATGAAAAATGGAGTTACCAAGCTCTCTGGAACTGGACCTGAGAAAAAATTGTGAGACAGATCCAACGATGTTGTCTTGATTTGTATGTTTGGAAGCATGCCTTCAAAGTTGTTGTAACTTAAATATATATTTTCAGTGCCGGAGTATCTTAAAGAGTGCCAAAACCAATCCGGTAAAGCACCTGATATTCCATTATTCGATATGTCTAAGGTTCGAAATTTGGTTTGGTTTCGTAGCCACGAAGGAAATCTGGATCCCAAGTTGCACGAGGACATGTATATTTCACTTGCTTGAAATGGAGGAAGCCAACCTTCACTCACCTCGACCGACAAATTGTTCTGAGATAGATCCAATGTATCTAAACTTGTGAGATTGGCAAAGTGAGCATCTGTGAGGACTCCAACCAAGTAGTTTGAATACAGGCTTAACTCCCCTAATGCCGATAACTTTCCCAATGATGTTGGAACTGAGCCAATCAATCGATTGGAACTAAGCTCGAGATCAGCTAATTTGCTTGTGCTTCTGCATCTAGATAGTTGTTCAAAGAAGTCAGCAAGCTCCCCTGTTATTCTGTTATAAGAGAGATTGATTTCACTCAGGTTGCAGAGACGGCCCAAGGCACCAGGAATGCCTCCAGTAATTTTATTATAAGACATGTCCAAGTATTGTAAGTGTTTAATGTTTCCAATACTTTCTGGTATCTCTTCGTTGATATTGTTAAATCTTAGATCCAAAGAAAGAAGATTGGAGAGATTGCCTAACTGGTAGGGAATTTCTCCACTGAATGCAGCATAAGAGAGATGCAAGTGCTCTAACATAGTCAAAGAACCAATCAACTCAGGAAGTGGAGCTCCATGGAAGTTGTTGTAGCTCAAGTCCAACTCATTTAAATGCTTCAGAACAAATAACGAAGGGTGCACCTCTGCTGGAGCTTCGGGTTGCTCTCCATCAGCAGAGAGGTCGAGTGTTACGACGTGACCTGTGATGTTGTTGCAGGCGACGCCTTCCCAGCTGCAGCAGTCATGGCCCGTCCATGGAGATAGCTCCTTATCGGCATCCGGGAGGCCAGCTCTTACATTGAGGAGGGCCACCCTCTCCTTCTCGATACAGAGTTGCATGGATTTGGAGGGAAACAGAAGAGAGATCAAGAATAGGTAGAACAGAGGATTGGACACAATAACAAGGGAAGCAGCCATGATCTTACACAGAGAGGAGAGGAGAGACTTGCGTGGGCTACAAAAAGGATGCTCGATCTTACACGGAAGAGACGCGAGAGAGACTTAGTCGTATTATTGTTGCAAAGCAATAGACTTTTGACTGTCATAATAGTCGAACATTGCTGCAAATGGACAGAGTCTACGCGTTTAAAGTCAACGCAATCCATTAATGCTTGAAAGAACCAACCGACAGCACGAAAACCTTTTGAAAGGTCAACCCTAAAGTCGACCGGTCAATTTATTCAGCATTTGCATGGCAAAATATCTCAAAAAGAACAGTTTTATACATAAAATTTTAATTAACACGGGCAAAAAGGAATAAATCATATTATACGATAATTTTATTTTACAAAGTAGGAGAGTGATATTAGTGACAAAAAATAAATGTTTCGTTCATCTCTATGTTAATCCGTCTGAAAATGAATACGAATGAATGAGGTAAATTATAAAATTTATTAATTCGGATATTATGATTAATACATGAAAAGAACGGATATTGACTTTATCATATTTTAACTCCTAAATTTTCATGACATTATTCAACTGTTTTGTCTCTGCGATTCCATTCCTCTGACTGGATTTGACTCGACCTCACACATTTCCAATCATTCGTGATGTGGGACTTTAAGGTCCTGTTGTAAGGCACGACTTAGTCGTGTTAGGGATCACTGTTAACTTATGTCAATGGGTATTATCTAGCTGTGTCGACGGGTATGATTGTGCCACCGAACACAACCTGGCCATGTTCGGATATGAGAGAATGGGCATGCCCATGGCACAGGCAAATCACTGGACACGACTTGGCTATGTTCAAGTCTAAGGGAACGGGCACGCCAGTGGCATGGGCGTGCCCATGGGCACGATTTGGTCATGCCTTATTTGAGTTGTATATCTAAGATCATTGTAATTCTAAACTTAATTTTAATGGAGAGTTATTGGTCATTTAATGGAGTAGACATATCGTCGAATCACGTTCATTATTCGTCTTCTCCTCCCTCTCATTCTTTCTCGAATTGCTTTGGTGCTCTTGTGTTAATTCGGCAATTTTTTCACTATTATTGCGGCATGATCTCAACAATTAGTATCAGAGCGCAAAGTTCAACATGTCTATATATCTTCTGTCATGCCCTGAGAGGTCGCTCATCCGATAAAAATCAGGCAACGCCTCCTTGTACGGCGAACAATATGAATCCTCGATACAAGACCTACACGGTCATCTCATTATCCTCAACCAACATAGCTGAAAATTTATGCATAATAACAAATAAAACGCAATACAGACATGAAAATCGCATACCGGTATAACTTACGATAATAAAAAAAACTCCGTAAGCCCCTCCGGGGCACACAATTAGTATCAAACACAAATACATGTCCACAGTAATGGAAATCATTGTAAATAAAACATCCATGAAAGCAAATACCAAGACGAAGTCAACCCGACGGAAATTGGCACTAGGGGTTGGGCTCTCTTAAGTTTCTCAGTCTGAAAATAAAAACATGACAAATGAAGGTGAGTCCAGGGAGACTCCACAAGTATATATACAGATAGATATGTAGGACTATAAATAGGTTATACAAAGCCATAAGGAATCAAGTAAATATAGCCTCATATGAACAATTAGAATACATAACTGGGAAACTAAATGCAAGTATATACCAGTGTCAAGTCCACCTGCGAGATATGAAGCCATAAACCCCCGAACATGAAAGGTCACCAGTGTTAGATCGTGTTCGTCAAGCTAGAGGGGGGGGGTGAATAGCTTTTCACCATTTCTACCTATGATGTTAGCGTGCGCAAGCGGAATCAATAACAATAAAAACAACCAAACGCTAACACGTTACCGTTTACGTGGTTCGGAGATGACGCTCCTACTCCACGGCAGTTCGTAAGGTGGACGATCCCTTGATCCTTCGGTGGATCACTCCCCGGATGCCCTCCGGCTAGCTCGTGTAGCTCCTTGTGGGTGGAGAAACCTCGCCACAAACCCAGACACACTTCTGTTGGGACCGGGTGCATGTCGACAAGGATACAAGTTCGTAAAATTCAAAATTTTTCGTGCAGCGGAAGAGTTTGCATAAAATAATTTCCTAAATTATTTCAACTTCGTATCTAGCATGCAACCTAACATTGTGTTGACATAATCATAAAATAAAACTTTGCGGAAAAGTAAACAAATTTACCAAGTACCTCTCGTATCTCGAAGTAAGGGACGAGATCCAACCGTAGCGTCCCTTGGAAGCTCCGCCTCTATTCGCGTCCACGCCGAGTTCTCTTCGGGATGACTTCACAAAGTCACGAGTTTTGTGCCGACGAGAACTACTAGATTCTCGGAAGGCACAACTAGAAGGACAAGAGAAATAATGGAAAAACTAACCAATGAAGTAACGGAATCGTATTCCGGAAGAGAGGAGTCGCTATCCGCTTCTTCTACTTCGTGTTCGGGTTCTCCTTCTTCTTGGTTGCTCACGCCAACTTCACCCTTGGAGGAAGGTTGGGTGCGCCGGCCCTAATCCACAAGAATGGGCGCCGGCCCTAAGGGAAGAAGAAGAAGAGGAGAGATTAAGAGAGAGAGAGGGAGAGCTCTAATAACAATTACTCAATTGGTTAGGAATAAGGGCTAGCCTTTGGTTCCTTTATATAGTAGCAACTCCTTTGCTAAGTCTCCCTCTAAACCGAATTAACGGATTTAACGGAATTAGTTATAAGAAATTTATCTTATAAATTTTCTTATTAATTATTCCGTTTAAACCGAGTCTTTATTATAAACTAATTTATAATAAAACTAATTCTTCTTCTCTTTAAATTATGGAATAAAATTTTATAAGAAATTTATAAACTTTCTTATTATGAAAAAATCAATTCATAATTGATTTTATAAAATTAAAATAAACCAATTCATGGATTATTTTAATCTTCCATAAAAGAATAAATTTCTACAAATTTTATTTATAAACAAATTTATTTATCCATAATTTATAAAATAAATCACACTAGATTTATTTTATTAATTAAACCAATTAAATTGGTTTTTCTCCTCTTATTTGGCCGGCCACCAAAGAGGGTTTAACACCCTCTTTGGCCGGCCAAAACCAACCCAATAAGCCGCGAATTAAACTCATTTAATTCGCCCAAAAAGCCTTCAAAAGACTTAGCCATTTTTTGCTTCCATTGCGCCTCTGACTAACTCAGATTCGACTTATTTCTCTTGATCGAAAAATCCAATTTTCAACTCGTTTTAAATCCCTCGGATTACTCGTAGTGCGTGTGACTAAATAGGCTTTCGATTTATGTTGGCCGTCTATAATTTAACTAATTATAGAACGATCATGAGTGGCACCTAGTAGTACATCATGATCCCCAATTAATCGAAAGATCAACGGTTTGACCTCAGAAGAAATTATTCTGAAACCCTTCAGCAGCTCTAATGAATCGTGCCCCATTCCCTTCACCACCTTATACCCACTTGGTTCAGGACACGGTCAATGGTGTCAGTCCCCACTAGGCTGACTACGTCACACCTAGCCCAAGTAGTGTCTTTCTCGTCCTTTGGATTTCTAATTACTCTCATGTATTTAAGAGACTCGCACTCTTAACATGATATGCTCTGGCCAGAGGCTTTGAGTAACAATCCGACGATAGGCCTGGGTATACATCTCCTCGCAAGGAGTGGTGAATCCTTTGTAGGCTGTTCAAACATCTTCGGGCACTTCGGCTTATACCCGATCATCCTGGGTCCACACCTCATTGGAGATGCTTGCTTAAGATGTCAAAGTATAAGTCTCCATGACCAAGATGACTTGAACACCGCAAGTCAAAGGAACATCGCACTTAAGCCGCAGTAAGATCCTCATTGACATATCTACATGTAGATTCCCATATGAAGTCTTACAGCTAGTCACTCCAATGAACTAGTTCCCTTAACTAGCATCCATGTTTATCTCCGGACATCCCAATGTCACCAGCCAGTGAGAATCAGCTGAATAGAGAATAACCCATGCTAGTCTCAACAGAATTGATAATGTCCGTTTTTATCAATTCATCGACTAGGGATATTTCCAACAATTCATATTTGCACATTTAGAGATAATCACTAGTTGTGATCCCATCACAAATTCTCTTATGCTGTGAATTGTATGACGGACATTCAGTATATGAGTTTAAGATCCCAATCAAATACAAACATGTATACTCAAATAGTGAATTATCATTTATTAAAATAAATGTTTACAATCTTAAGGCGATTGCCTTAGGACACTTCTCTCATATCACTAACAAACTCCCACTTGGCCTAATGCCAATCGCTACGATATCCAATACCACAGGCTCTAACATGACCCTCAAACTTGCTTTGAGGCAAGGCTTTAGTTAAAGGATCCGCTATATTCCTTTCAGTGGGAACTCTCTCAATTTGTATGTCATTCCTACTTATAATCTCTCTGATCAGATGATAGCGTCGAAGCACGTGTTTGGATCGTTGATGAGACCTTGGTTCCTTCGCTTGTGCAATAGCTCCATTGTTGTCGCAGTAAACCGGCACTGCTTCATCAATGGTTGGAACCACACTAAGTTCTGAGACAAACTTCTTGATCCAAACTGCTTCCTTTGCTGCTTCCGAAGCTGCGATATACTCCGCTTCCGTGGTAGAATCCGCTACGGTGTGTTGTTTGGAACTCTTCCAACTTACTGCGCCTCCATTCAAAGTAAATACGTATCCAGACTGCGATTTGGAGTCATCCTTATCTGTCTGGAAACTGGCATCTGTATACCCACGTATTACCAAATCTCCTTCTCCATATATTAGGAATACATCCTTAGTTTTCTTAAGTACTTAAGGATTGTCTAACAGCCGCCCAATGATCCATTCCTGGATCCGACTGGTATCTGCTTGGACGCTCAAGCATACGATACATCGGCCTAGTGCATAACATAGCATACATGATAGATCCTATTGCGGATGCATAGGAATCTTATTCATGCTAATCCTCTCGTCTTCTGTGCGCGGACACATAGACTTCGAAAGGTGATCCCGTGCCCTGATGGGAAGGTAACCTTTCTTGGATTCCGACATGCTAAACCTTTCAGCACTCGGTCTATATTATGTAGACTGCGAAAAGGACCAAGCAACCGTTTTGATCTATCTCTATAGATTCTAATCCCAAGGATATAGGTTGCTTCTCCCAGGTCTTTCATGGAGAAAGTTTTGGACAACCAAATTTAACTGTCTGTAAAACTGATATATCGTTTCCTATAAGTAAGATGTCATCGACATATAATACTAGGAATACGACTGCACTCCCACTAACCTTCTTGTACACACAAGGTTCGTCAGGATTTTGTGAGAAATCAAACTCTTTGATTGTCTCATCAAACGGATA
>JAGFNQ010009134.1:0-130409 GCA_024364735.1 Boesenbergia rotunda | reverse complement strand
CAGCGTGGGCCTGAATAATCTATTTCAGGCCCAACGTGGGCTGTGATTTAAAATTAGGTAGAAAACTTATAGGTGAATAATCTATTTCAATATTACTTATAGTATCGACAAGAGGACAGATTATAGATTAGAGATTACACAATAACAAGGATCGAAAGCAATGCTCCATTGGAGTATCAAAATGGTTTACATACATTATAACTACAAACATATATTGTTTGTCATTAAACTTACATTATACAACTGAATCATTTTGTTTCAGGCCCTGAGTGGGTTTCCTAAAATGCTTTTGTTTCAGGCCCACTGTGGTCCTGAATTCAAATGATTCTAGCAAAAGCAAGGTTCAATATTACTGATGGGTTCCACAACAATTACAGATTACAGATCATATATGAGACAAAAACAATGATCCGAAGCAAAGTTTCATTGATTTGAAAAGGAGTACATGGATTGTATAATTACAAATATACAATGTTTGTGATCACAATTACATATGCATAGTATCAACAAAAATACTATTTACAGATTTAGCTTCCAGCACTTGTCTCTCATTATTTTATAGCCCACCTGAAATCGATAATTTTTCATTTGCTTTTGGCTAAAATCTGTAGATCTTTGAAAAACTAGACTTTCTGCATACCGCATCATGAAAAATGCACAATCCAACCTGAAAAACCAATATTCACATTGTTGTCATCTTATAAATCCAACCATGAAATGCATTGTTATTTTTAACAAAAATAAACATCCTCTTACGATCTGCTTTGGGTGGGTCCTTCTACAACAATTTTATTAAACTCTGTCCCAGCTATGGAAGGCAATCCTTTATTCCATGTCTTGTAATAAGACCAGTTCAAATTTTTGAAAAACGCCACCTACACAGATATGACATTAGTAACAATTATATTGGTATGAAACTTTTTTTTGGTATATCTATGAAATAGAAAACTTACAGTTTTTTCAAATTTGGCAGTGTACCCTTCTGTGGCCGAGAGAATTATAATGATGGATACTACCTTCCACGAGGTCAATAATCATTAGATGCCAATGATCATCTGCATTATTTAGAGGACAGATGATATATCTAATTGGCTTATCCGTATCAGTAGCAATAGTTTGTTCAAAAGCCTGAGCGTGAATCGCCTCAAAAAGTTCCTATGGTTATTAAAAAGGAAGTGTCAGTGGACTAAATCATAGAAAAAAAACAAAACAATAGCTAATTGACTTACATCAAACCCACCCCACAGAATATGGAGGGTGGTATGGTGAGTTACACGCTTTTGCTTCATTTCCAAGAATAGTCCAGTATGTATTGATGCAATCCCCGTGGTGTAGTCATTCCAATCAAATATTGTCAAAAAAGATAGCATATCTAATGTAAAGGTCCCATTGGACCATACTGATTCAACTCATACCTACATTCAAATAAGATAAGCAACTTAATAACAATGTGAATGATTAAATTTTATTAATGAATGTCAATAATCATCAATGTTTTACAATATTTTTCCAAACGCAATAGCAACTAACTCACTTTAATTTACTAAGCTTTAATAATGTTTCAGCAATCTCTGCATCTTAGTCTTCTTAAAAAATGCCCTGGAATTCTTCAAGATTTTCTTTTCACCTTTTGAAATTCTTTAGCTTTAGCTGCGTGATGTTCAGATATGTTAGTTTGGGTGGAGGTCGCAGATTTTGTTGTTTGCGTTGTAGTATCTGACATTGATGGGGCAGGAGGCTCGTCATCTTCATCTCATCTTCATCTTTATCCTCATCCTCCTCCTGAACAACTTGTTTGCCCTTGCTTTGGCCTGGTAGGTTTGTCTGACCTGAGTTATTTTCCTTTTTTTGGCAAGTGGCTCACCTTCATCTGACCCTTTGCTTTGCAATTGTTCATGTAGCTGTTTGATTTTTTGGTTAGACTGAAGTATGATACCCTCTCTTACAGCTATCCTTTTATCATTTTGCTCCTCTTGTTGTTTAAGCTGCGAATCTTTGTCACCAATTATTTTATCCTTTTCAACAATGATGTCATCTTTTTGTTTCAGCTGGGACTCCTTCTCTGCAATTATTGTTTCTTTCTGAGCAATAATTTGATCCTTGGCACTGATGGCTGATGCCGTCTCACTTTTGGCTTCCTCCAAACTTTTAATTGCTATATTTAATTGTTGCTGTAAGGTTTCAATTTGTTCTTGTTTTTGTATACATATATTGCAGGCTTCCATTTGTAAGGGTTGTAGCCTTCCTTGTGCTGCCTGGCTTCCTTCTGGTGCCTGCTGTAATACCTCACATTCTACCTCAAGTGGTTGAGTTGGAGGAGAGTAGTCAGGTACCAAATCATGCTCTATATCAAACGGAATTAAATCAACAATAATTAAATTTGTGGCCACACGGTCTATGATCCTCTTGATAGTGTCAACATGGGCTTTAGGCCAAGTCCAGCAAAGTATTCTTGGCAATTTATGAGGATGTTCAGGAGCAGCAATACTAATATGTTCATTAACCCATACCTGCAACATCATTATAATCAGTAAATAATATCCATCATCAAATTATATTAGCATGTATATGTACTCTAACTTACAGTCAAAATATTTGGAAATCCCTTGAGCAAGGAAGCCTTGGCCGGTTGGGTTGAATCACCTACATGTGGTCTATGCCTCAATGTCACCTCCTTTCCAATGGCTCCCAACTGAGGGGCCATGAAATTGTACACGACATTGCACCAATTGTAGTTTGGTAGATTGTCAAAATCATCTACGCAATCAATAAGTGACAGGGCAGGAATGACAAGTATGCTGCTACTACCACAAAATAGCACTGTACAAAAAAATAGAGTATATACAACTGACAGTACAACTTGTCATTGGATGTAGACTTTATTAGCAGTTTCTCCAAATGTCGTGCAGAACAATTGGAATCTTCAAAATACTCCTTGTACAGTGGGCTGGAGGCCTCATTCAAATCAAGTTGGACTATCTCTCCATGGTCAGGTAGCCCTAGAATAAGTGATATATCAACCTTTGTGAAATTGAGTTTTTTCCCATGGAATACAAAGCTCTGTTCTTCTTCATCCCAATTATCAAACATGTTCTGAACCTGGGGTCTTACACAAGAACTAGTAGGAAGGTCGAGGACCCAAGAAAAGGGTGTTTCTCGAAGCAAATGTTCTTGTGCTGGTGTGGTGGAACAGATTCAATAAAATTTTTGAAATGGCAAAGGCTACTTTTCCAGTTCATTCGTTTACTTCGACCTCTGTTGGCAAAACTTGTATACTCGGTAGGCAATTTGATTTTTCGTTGTGGCAGCTATTTTTTCCCATGACTTCCCCCAGGGACTTGCTGTTTCTTAGATTTGGTGGGAGCAGCTTTCTTTGAAGATGATCTTTTTTGACCCATACCGAACTTAGCAACCATCAAACAAACAATTATTTGACACAAACAAATAATGACACTTAGAATTCGTTCATAAAACGGGCCTGCTCAAATTCAGTCTATTACTGAAAACTATCGCTAACCCTAGGTGAAAAGCAACAACTGAAATCACAAACTACAAATTAGGGTACGTACAATTCGACTAGTGCGATGACGAGGATGTCGCCCACAACTACTCCAATGAAGACAAGCACGCTACCTTGAAATCGCAACAAATCTGGAGCTAGAAGACGATTGCTGAGCACTAGGCTCTAAGGGACGCTATACAGCTGAGTTACTGCTGGGCCTAATATAAAAGGATTTCAGGCCCTAGGCGGCATTTTTTCTTTATATGTATTAAAAATATAACTTAGGTTATATCTATTTTTATTTATAAAAATCAAACTAACTTTGTTATATTTCAA
The DNA here is from genome assembly GCA_024364735.1 of Boesenbergia rotunda. Classification (NCBI taxonomy): domain Eukaryota; kingdom Viridiplantae; phylum Streptophyta; class Magnoliopsida; order Zingiberales; family Zingiberaceae; genus Boesenbergia; species Boesenbergia rotunda. The sequence goes on along the minus strand of JAGFNQ010009134.1, from coordinate 126,571 downwards.
ATATATTTCTGATTTATTATGTGCATTTTATTGATTTTGTATTTATATTTAATTTTCAAGGCTCTAAAATTCACATATAGATGAACGACGCTGGGCCTGAAATAAGAGTTATTCAGACCCACTTTGGGCCTAAAATAAAATTATTTCAGGCCCACGGTGGGCCTGAAATAAAATTATTTCAGGCCCAACGTGGGCCTGAATCAAATGTTTCATGCCCACCGTGGGCCTGAAATAAAATTATTCAGGCCCATGGTTGGCCTAAAATAAAATGGTTGATCCTAGCTCAACCATATCTGGAATTCTAAAAACCCTATATCAGTAGAGAGGGTTGAGCTAGGAGATGATATATTTGGGGTCGAAACCTCTAATCTTGCTGTATCACTATTACTATAGCAGTAGTTTAGGTATATCAGTGAGTTTTGAGCAAAACTCACTGATGGACCTACCATATCTGGAATTCTGAAAACACTATATCAGTAGAGAGGGTTGAGCTAGGAGATAATATTTTTGGGGTTCAAACATCTAATCTTGATGTATCACCAAAGCTATAGGAGTAGTTTAGGTCCATCAGTGAGTTTTGAGCAAAACTCACTGATGGACCTACTATATCTGAAATTCTGAAATCCCTCTATCAGTAGAGAGGGTTGAGCTAGGAGATGAAATTTTTAGAGTCCAAACCTCTAATCTTGCTGTATCACCAAAGCTATAGGAGTAGTTTAGGTCCATCAATGAGTTTTGAGCAAAACTCACTGATGGACCTACCATTTCTGAAATCCCTATATCAGTAGAGAGGGTTGAGCTAGGAGATGAAATTTTGGGGGTCCAAACCTCTAATCTTGCTGTATCACCAATATAGGAGTAGTTTAGGTCCATCAGTGAGTTTTGAGCAAAACTCACTGATGGACCTACCATATCTGGAATTCTGAAAACCCTATATCAGTAGAGAGGGTTGAGCTAGGAGATGAAATTTTTGGGATCCAAACCTCTAATCTTGCTGTATCACCAAGGTTATAGGAGTAGTTTAGGTCCATCAGTGAGTTTGAGCAAAACTCACTGATGGACCTACCATATCTGGAATTCTGAAAACCCTATATCAGTAGAGAGGGTTGAGCTAGGAGATGAAATTTTTGGGGTCCAAACCTCTAATCTTGCTGTATCACCAAAGCTATAGGAGTAGTTTAGGTCCATCAGTGAGTTTTGAGCAAAACTCACTGATGGACCTCCCATATCTGGAATTCTGAAACCCTATATCAGTAGAGAGGGTTGAGCTAGGAGATGAAATTTTTGGGGTCCAAACCTCTAATCTTGCTGTATCACCAAAGCTATAGGAGTAGTTTAGGTCCATCAGTGAGTTTTGAGCAAAACTCACTGATGGACCTACCATATCTGAAATTCTGAAATCCCTATATCAGTAGAGAGGGTTGAGCTAGGAGATGAAATTTTTGGGGTCCAAACCTCTAATCTTGCTGTATCACCAAAGCTATAGGAGTAGTTTAGGTCCATCAGTGAGTTTTGAGCAAAACTCACTGATGGACCTACCATTTCTGAAATTCTGAAATCCCTATATCAGTAGAGAGGGTTGAGCTAGGAGATGAAATTTTTGGGGTCCAAACCTCTAATCTTGCTGTATCACCAAGCTATAGGAGTAGTTTAGGTCCATCAGTGAGTTTTGAGCAAAACTCACTGATGACCTACATATCTGGAATTCTGAAAACCCTATATCAGTAGAGAGGGTTGAGCTAGGAGATGAAATTTTTGGGGTCCAAACCTCTAATCTTGCTGTATCACCAAAGCTATAGGAGTAGTTTAGGTCCATCAGTGAGTTTTGAGCAAAACTCACTGATGGACCTCCATATCTGAAATTCTGAAATCCCTATATCAGTAGAGAGGGTTGAGCTAGGAGATGAAATTTTTGGGGTCCAAACCTCTAATCTTGCTGTATCACCAAAGCTATAGGAGTAGTTTAGGTCCATCAGTGAGTTTTGAGCAAAACTCACTGATGGACCTCCATATCTGGAATTCTGAAAACCCTATATCAGTAGAGAGGGTTGAGCTAGGAGATGAAATTTTTGGGGTCCAAACCTCTAATCTTGCTGTATCACCAAAGCTATAGGAGTAGTTTAGGTCCATCAGTGAGTTTTGAGCAAAACTCACTGATGGACCTCCATATCTGGAATTCTGAAAACCCTATATCAGTAGAGAGGGTTGAGCTAGGAGATGAATTTTTGGGGTCCAAACCTCTAATCTTGCTGTATCACCAATGCTATAGGAGTAGTTTAGGTCCATCAGTGAGTTTTGAGCAAAACTCACTGATGGACCTACCATATCTGGAATTCTGAAATCCCTATATCAGTAGAGAGGGTTGAGCTAGGAGATGAAATATTTGGGGTCCAAACCTCTAATCTTGCTGTATCACCAAGCTATAGGAGTAGTTTAGGTCCATCAGTGAGTTTTGAACAAAACTCACTGATGGACCTCCCATATCTGGAATTCTGAAAACCCTATATCAGTAGAGAGGGTTGAGCTAGGAGATGAAATTTTTGGGGTCCAAACCTCTAATCTTGCTGTATCACCATTGCTATAGGAGTAGTTTAGGTCCATCAGTGAGTTTTGAGCAAAACTCACTGATGGACCTCCATATCTGGAATTCTGAAAACCCTATATCAGTAGAGAGGGTTGAGCTAGGAGATGAAATTTTTGGGGTCCAAACCTCTAATCTTGCTGTATCACCAAAGCTATAGGAGTAGTTTAGGTCCATCAGTGAGTTTTGAGCAAAACTCACTGATGGACCTCCCATATCTGGAATTCTGAAAACCCTATATCAGTAGAGAGGGTTGAGCTAGGAGATGAAATTTTTGGGGTCCAAACCTCTAATCTTGCTGTATCACCATAGCTATAGGAGTAGTTTAGGTCATCAGTGAGTTTTGAGCAAAACTCACTGATGGACCTCCATATCTGGAATTCTGAAAACCCTATATCAGTAGAGAGGGTTGAGCTAGGAGATGAAATTTTTGGGGTCCAAACCTCTAATCTTGCTGTATCACCAAGCTATAGGAGTAGTTTAGGTCATCAGTGAGTTTTGAGCAAAACTCACTGATGGACCTCCCATATCTGGAATTCTGAAAACCCTATATCAGTAGAGAGGGTTGAGCTAGGAGATGAAATTTTTGGGGTCAAACCTCTAATCTTGCTGTATCACCATGCTATAGGAGTAGTTTAGGTTATCAGTGAGTTTTGAGCAAAACTCACTGATGGACCTCCATATCTGGAATTCTGAAACCCTATATCAGTAGAGAGGGTTGAGCTAGGAGATGAAATTTTTGGGGTCCAAACCTCTAATCTTGCTGTATCACCATGCTATAGGAGTAGTTTAGGTATATCAGTGAGTTTTGAGCAAAACTCACTGATGGACCTACCATATCTGGAATTCTGAAAACCCTATATCAGTAGAGAGGGTTGAGCTAGGAGATGAAATTTTTGGGGTCCAAACCTCTAATCTTGCTGTATCACCAAGCTATAGGAGTAGTTTAGGTCCATCAGTGAGTTTTGAGCAAAACTCACTGATGGACCTCCATATCTGGAATTCTGAAAACCCTATATCAGTAGAGAGGGTTGAGCTAGGAGATGATATTTTTGGGGTCCAAACCTCTAATCTTGCTGTATCACCATGCTATAGGAGTAGTTTAGGTCATCAGTGAGTTTTGAGCAAAACTCACTGATGGACCTCCCATATCTGGAATTCTGAAAACCCTATATCAGTAGAGAGGGTTGAGCTAGGAGATGAAATTTTTGGGGTCCAAACCTCTAATCTTGCTGTATCACCAAAGCTATAGGAGTAGTTTAGGTATATCAGTGAGTTTTGAGCAAAACTCACTGATGGACCTACCATATCTGGAATTCTGAAAACCCTATATCAGTAGAGAGGGTTGAGCTAGGAGATGAAATTTTTGGGGTCCAAACCTCTAATCTTGCTGTATCACCAAAGCTATAGGAGTAGTTTAGGTCCATCAGTGAGTTTTGAGCAAAACTCACTGATGGACCTCCCATATCTGGAATTCTGAAAACCCTATATCAGTAGAGAGGGTTGAGCTAGGAGATGAAATTTTTGGGGTCCAAACCTCTAATCTTTCTGTATCACCAAGCTATAGGAGTAGTTTGCAATAGGAGGTTTTAGGTATATCAGTGGGTTTTTTTGTGCCCACTAAGTACCAATATTTATGAGTTATGTTCTATAAACGTATCAGTTAGGACAGAAAGATGGTGTCAGATTTATACACCTATACAACTACAAATTTATTATCCACCAACTTAAATCAGAAGGATTTTATGGTTAACAGAGACCCTGAAATTTTCCAGTTGAGGCACACGGTGGACCTGAAATCACTTGATTTCAGGCCCAAGTTGGGCCTGAAATGGAGCTATTCAGGCCCACACTGGGCCTGAATTCAAGTGATTCAGGCCCACCGTGGGCCTGAATTATTTATTTCAGGCCCATGGCCTGAATATTTTTTGGCCACGTGCTGAATATATTTCAGGCCCACCGTGGGCCTGAAATCAGTTAAGTTCATGTTCACCTTCGGCATTAAATAAAATAATGATTTATAGAATAATATTCTATATTTATTTAATTATTAATTTTTAGAATTTGAAACAAGTTTTTAAATTTATGGTAGAGATAATCCATCTTACTAAGTAAATACAGAATGCATACCAAATTTCAATTCCTTCGAGACCATTAACTCATATTTTCAAATTATGTATCAGAAACCCACTGATGGACCTTCGATACTTGGATATGTCATACTCGATATCAGTAGTTAGAGTTAACCAAAGAGATGTTATTTCTGGTGTGCAAACTTAGTCCAATCATTATGAGTTATGTTTTCTTACCGTATCAGTTGGTACACAACATTGCAGCAACTCGATGTGAATGAACATCACACAATTGTTTTGTTAAAAATTACAATAAATTATATTCATACAAATTACACAATTTCTATACAAATGGAGCTGAATCACCAGCAAAGGATGTTTTTTTACAACATTACTTCAAGAGATTGACAGTCTCATGTTCTACAATACATGTCTCTCATAATATTTACTGTCAGATCAAATCTCATTTTCGTCATATCTCCTTCTTTGAAATCCATCTTCTCATCGTATACGAGACATCGGACGTATTGAGTAACAAAGAAGGCACAGTCCACGCTGAAAATAACAAACAGTATTTCTGATTTCAATAAGTGGGGTAATAAAATACTTTCATGATTTTAAAATTTTGAAATTCTTCCTCACTTACTTACCTATGTTCTTGTTGGGGACATTTTTGTCTGACGGAGGGCCATTTGTCCAAGGGATGATGACTTTGTAGATATGGATGAATAGCCATAAGTTCCTCGCGAGTATATTGTTTAAGTTCTTTTACCTGTAAAAGATATCATGAATTTCAATGACATTTTTTACCAAATGATGAACATATATATGAATAAAGGTAGGTAGCTCACCGCTGAGTCAAAATCATGCTTATATTTACAGCCACTAGCAAGAGAATTTAAATGATTGAAAGTCATTGCTTCTGTATCCACCGCCAACAAGTGAAAGTGTGTATTATCACTGCACAAAGGTATTAAAATATATCTAAACCCTTGTTCTATCATATCAGTCTTCATCACTTGTTGCAGGGAAAACTTTCTTGACGATCTTATTGAAGCCTAAGAATTTGCAAAATGAAAATTATTAATAACCACATCATAATATTAGGTCTTCTACAATCTATTAATTGATACTAATTTACATCACTTATTGTGAAGAAGGTTGAACAATATATTGCCTTGTTGTATGACCTACCACATGTGGATGCTCCCCTAAATATAATTTTACAGAAGGCATCAATGATCTCGCCTTTTGTAAAAACCTCTCCATTGAGGATTTGTAAGAATGAATGCAATTTCAAAGCAAAGGGTGCATCCTCCCAGATAAATTCATTAGCCAACCTACCAAGTTAATTGATAAGATTATATATTAAAGGCCCAAATCTATTAACTAAACTATGTTTCATAACTTACTTTAGGTTCTCCAATTTATTTATCAGGTAGGTCACTTCTTTATCTTGATTTTTCTTCTTCGACTTCATAAAATGCTTCTTCACAAACTACATCGATACAATTTAGACCAAAATAATTAATGACCAAATTCAATAAATTTGACGTAATTTATATGAAAATAACTCACATACCTCAATGCCTTGTTGCCTCATTTTGTATAGTTCGGAGGTCCTTCTTTTTTCCTCCTCTATATCTTCTTCAGACATGACTTCCATTACAGTAATGGTTTCTCTTGCTTCATCCATATCCTTCTCACTAAGTTTCCTTTTTCCCTTGTCCATGACATTTGATATTTGTTCCTTTCTCCGCTTCCCCTAATGTAATAGCTGGTGCCATACTGGACTCTCAATTGGAGTATCCCTGTAATCATACCGAGTTCGGTCACGTCCGCTCCTTGTTCTACAAGATACTGGATCAGAAAGAGGACTGGCTACAGGATAGCTTTCTTGACCCTCCATCCCCTTTTTTCAATAATTGAAATTAATTCCTTAACCCTTTCATTCAAACATATATTCTCCTTTGTTAGCTCCTTGATTAGGGTGTCTTTAAGAATGCATTCACCACATGCCCTTACATCTTCTGTGTCATGTCCTTGTGATGTCTCCATTGCCCGTGGAATGTCATCCCCAATCTCAAGGTTCTCAAACAATGTGTTTTCATGTAGGTTAGGAATTATTTCAACAATCACCTGTCAATTACCAAGTACACAAATTTTACTGCCTCAATATCAAACTAACATAGATCACAGTTTAGAATAATTACCTCTTCGGACCTGATTTGGTTGACAAGGTCCCTCACCCTACTAATATGCGAAGGAATATTCCTCCACTTATTTATTCGGGGTCCTTCAACATTGTATGGTTTTTGAATGGGTACATGCTCCAAAAACCATGCCTACACAAAATTTTCCAGACAATTACATTAATGACAGCAAAATATTATAAAATTTATCAAGAAAATTCTACTCACTGCCAAAAGCCCAGCAAATCCCTTTACGTAAGGGAGGTTGGTGGTCCTCTGGTTTCCCTGAGTTGATGAAAATAATTCCCCAATCTTAGGTAATTGGGGAGACAAAAATTTATGGATAACTTCCACCCGGTTAAATCTACCAAGATTGTCATAATCATCTACTATATCTACAAGTCCTAGAGGGACCTTATATGTACTAGAAGAAAATAAAACATAAACAAATATATACAAAATATATAATTTACAAACTAATAACACATCATCCTCTGATTCAACACTTTTAGAATAATATTTAAGTAAGTCCTCAATTCTTGTTCTGGTAAGTTGTTTTTCTTTTGGGAAGTAAGTATGATAGAGGTCACCCGATGCTTTAGTTGAATTAATAGGGACCGAAACTCCACGATCCACTATACCCAGTAACAAAGCAACATCTCGTCTGGTGAATGCAACCGGTACACCTGAAACAATTAAAATATTTAGTTATCATCAACAATATAGGCTTCAACTTATTTCACTTTGGGCCTGAAATGAATTCATTTCAGGCTTAACGTGGGCCTGAAATGAATTCACTTCAGGCCCTCGGTAGGCCTGAAATGATTTTATTTCAGGCCTACCGAGGGCCTGAAGTGAATTTCACCTGAAATTCACTCATTTAAATTGATCAAATATCAATCATTTAAGGCCAACTATATCCAAGTTTTATCTTACTATAGATATTGTTTATAATTCATATTTAAAACTATTACCAGAGAATTTAAAAACTTGCGAGGTTGAATCCCAACTTTCAAATATATTAACCAAAATTCCCGGATATGCTGCAATTCTTCTATGTCCAAGAAAATACTGAAGGGCGATTCTTTGATCTTCGCAATGTGTCGATCATTTAAAATTTCAAATGCTTCAACAAAATGTTTAAAGTGTCCTAAAACACTGCACCAATGTAATTTTTTCCCAAACTCATCTGAACCCTACAGTTTTTATACATTACAAATTTATTCAACAAAAATAAGTATAAACATTTTCACAAACTATGTTGTTCTTACCTAAGCCTATCGCTAACATACCTTGGTGATTAATGCCAATGAAGAAGATGATGAACCACCCACAGACCTTTTTCCTGCCATTATCATAAAAATCAACTCTGCAGAAACCCTAAATCCTACTTTGATAGTGCCGAGCAGTATGGACATCAACACAGCACAACTAGGCACGCACAATCTCCTCCTTCGACAATACCATTTACCTTGTTGCGCTGAGAGATAAACCCTGGCCATCCGAACCACAAATTATTATTTTACTGCAAAAGTGGTTCGGATGTCTCGAAAATGTGAATGAAAAGGTATTCTGTGGCGGCAAGGGTATAATAGGAAGTTCACTTTAAACCGTGCGCCCTTTGGTAAAATAGAAACTATGGTACATCCTTTGGTAATTTCCAATTGTTACGTACGCCCTTTGGTAAATTGCCGAACTTTTGATGTCAAGATTCAACCGTTGCATCTCTAACCATTTTGTCAAGGCAAGGGATGGGACAGGGCTCAGGGTTTCCTTTTTCATCTAATGTCATTCTATGGTGGGAAAAAATGATTCGCTCGCTCTTAGCACCTCGCTAACTATCCCAGGGATAACACGGAGAAGGTAAATCATGGAGGCTATTAGTCCGGATATTGACTAGTGCATAAGAGAAGATAGATACCTAACTTCACTAGGATTTGACCTTCAGACTTCATAATGGTAACAATTCATGCACTAGCCATCGATCTATTCTGTGGGGACATTTAATGTCATTCTAGACGGCAAAAAGTAGATTCGCTTGCTCCAGCGCCCCTGCCCACCCGTACCAGGGTCAATACAAAGGAGGTAAGTTATGAGCGCTACCAGCCTAAATAGTGACTAGTGTATAAGGGAGAATAGATACCTGACTTCGCTAGAATTTGACTCTCAAACCTCTTGACGACAACACCTCATATATTAGCCATTGGTCCCTCCCATGAAGACGATAACTTTGCCAAGATATGATCCCAAACCTCATAGTGATAACGCCTCATATGTTAGCCATTAGTTCATCCCGTAGAGACACATCTAATGTCATTCTATGATGGTAAAAAGGCAAATCGCTCATCCTCAACGTCGTTGCCGACCCATCCCAGGGCCAACACCGATGAGGTAAATCATGAAAGCTACTAATCCGGATGCTGTGGCTAGCACATGGGGAGGACGGACACACTGACTTGTCAAGTTTTGACCCTCAGACCTCAAAGTGACAACACTGCACGCGCTAGCCATCAGTTCATCCCATGGGAACACATCTAATGTCATTCTAAAAAAAATTAATTAATCAGGTTGGGAACGTCGAACTTAAGATAATCGGTCCGACCCTATAGAAGTTTCCTACCGGCCACTATGGTAAATCGGGAAGTGCTAGTAATGGGCGATCCAGAAGTCTAACATTCCACGATTGCGCGCTCCATTTGAAAATTTTTTTTTACAAAATTCATCGTAGCTAAGGATCAAATCGTAAGTGTTTGGGAATTAACTAATCGTCTTTCCACTACACGATAACCCCGAGGCACATCTAATGTCATTCTTTAAAAAAAAAATATGATGAACAAGGTAATAGGCAAATCTAGGCGACCGGTCCATCCCACGGAAGTTTCCTACTGGCCGTCCGGGTAAATCAGGAAGCGCTTGCAGAGGACGGTCCAGAAGCCTAGTGTCCCAGGGTTCCCACCCCATTTGTCTGAAAAATTCCTACAAAATATGTCATCTAATATCGTTATAGGTGGTAAAAGGTGATTCACTCGCCTCTAGTATATCTGTCAATCTATCTCAGAGCTAACGTAGAAAAAGTAAATTATATGAATTACTAGTTTGAATATTATAATTAATATGTGAAAAAGATGAATATATTTTGGTTAGATTTTGATTCTAAACGTCAAGATGGTCTTATTTAATAAGCAGGAGAATAATTTTATGAAAATTTGTATGACAAATTTGAAAAAAAAAAATCCGAATTCTGGAGGCTCGGCGAAGCATCAGGTTGAAGTGTGGGGGTGGGGCCTCGCCGCTGGGACCGTGGAACACTTACACGATTACATGCGAGAATTTCTGGGAAACGAGGTCGTTCTGAACAAAACTATCCCCTCTCCCAGTCCCTACGGCACCGGCGGCGACCAAGAATGGGGAAGATGAACAATGGTCTTGGATCTCCGATCTGCCATGGAGCTGATTGCAGAACCAGTAGATCGCTTTCGTCCTAATTTCGTAGTATATGAGTTTACAGTTGGAAATCCTTTCGATCGTCCGTCCAGGTTTTGGTGCTAAAGGTAGTTTTCCCCCTATGTGGTCGCATCTCTTTATCAACCACTTGCTTTTGTGCCAATCTAAATCTTTAGCTCTCTTATAGTAGAATTATCTAGCCTGAAGTGTGTCATCTTTTCCTTTTAGAATTATTTTGGATTTTTCTAAAACATAATGATTTTTCATTTTTTTTTCTTCCCGTCTTGGCTTAGTTCTTCGATCACGAGTTCGAACTCACCGTATCATAAATTTACATCTCAATAACATAAGTGATTGCTGGTTGGTAAATGAGCGTTGATGAATTCAGGCTATGATTTTATATGCTTTTCGAGGTCCAGATTTCCTCACTGTAATTAGAATTATAGAGTTTGAATTTTCTACTAAAGCATGGGAGTTCACTGAAAATACTTGGACGATTTAAATCACACCAGTTCAAACCAACTTTATCCAGGCCCATTGGTTCGTCGGGTCACACCATTTAGGCCTAGATTGGACTATTGATGCCCATGCCCATGCAGATTGGCAGTCCTGCAAATTTGCTCGTTGATGCCTGATTCATGTTTGTTGTGCACATAGAACCACTAGTGTGCATTGCATATAACCTAGACCTGTCGAGTGCTTTGCATATGGCTCTCCCATGTTCAATATACATAGTGCCTTCACTATGTCATCTTTTAGCAAAATGTAACTTTGTGCATTGATCTGTATTTAAATGCCTCAATCTCTCTTCAAATATTTTATGTGGAATTGAGTCACCAAAGTTATCCCATGAGCTCCAATGCTCTCTTCTTCTTCCTTCTCCATGATTTGAAAATTCTTTGGATTTTTTTTTATTTTGATTTTTGAAGATTCTAACAATCTCTTTGCTTTAGTTCCTTCTTCAGCGTGAGCAAATTGACTGACTAATGTACATGAAAACACCAGGCTTTGTGTATGATCCCAACACAGTATGTTTGTTATTTTCATCTCTTCATTTGCTTGTTCTTTTTTTTTTTACCTTATAAAACATTTACCAAGGAACCCATGCCTCATTTTTTACCTTATAAAACCTTTTTTCTAGGAACCCATATGACCATGTTATTTGGTGTTTGGTAAGATTGGGTTGACTTATTTGGATAATTACATATGCTACTTTTCAGGAGCAAAATTGATTCATTGTGGAGGATTTTGAGATTTAGGTTCAATTTTTTATGGTAGCGATCATGGGTGACTCCACAGCAATGACCATTGAATTTCTACGCGCTAGATTACTTTCTGAGAGGACAGTTTCTAAAGTTGCAAAGGAAAAGGCTGGTCAATTGGCTAAAAGGGTCAGATAAATATTCTGTTACGTTTTCTTATGGTAAATTCCTCTTAGAGTTTTCTATCACTTAAATTTGGTTTGTTAATATTTCTTGTTCAGGTCATGGAACTAGAGGAGCAACTAAGGGTCATGATCATCCAGAGGAGGAAAACAGAACAGGCAGCAAATGAGGCCATATCTATTCTTGAAACTAATGGAATGAATGATCTGTCTGATGCAATTGATTCTAGCTTTGATAAAAATGAATGTACTATTGGCGAAAAAGGGTGCAAGGAATGTTTTAGAAGTGAACCCTGTACAAAGGCAAATGAAGAAAGAATTGTTATTGCAGATGCACAATCAAATTCTTGTCTTGAAGATTCCTCCTCCCAACTCACGAGCATATCTTGGAAAAGCCATCGTAGCAACCCAAATTCTCCCCTGAAGCCAAAAGGAAAGCCAATCAAGCAAGGATATAGGCAAAAGAGTTTTATGTTATGTGTTGAGTCTTCTCCAAAGTACCGCTCGGGAAAGTCATACAAAATAAAGCAGGAAGACAAGGGGTATGCTTTTCATTTCTTTTCTATTTTGTTTATAAAGTTTGAACATAAGAACATTGGCCTTTGCTCTACCAGATTGGCTTCTGCAGATTTGGTAGATCATTTTACAATTAATCATGATGAATTTACAAAATTGTTTGCAAATGTTTCTGGAAGTAGCACATCTTTTCTAAATAAGAAAGAAACTGATGGAATTGATAGTGTGAGAGATGAAGAGATGGAAAGAGTTCTAGAGCAGCAAGCCCAGCTAATAGGACAGTTTGAGGCAGAAGAAAAGGCTCAACAAGAATGGGAAAAGAAATACAGTGAAAATAAATTTTCAAATCTGGTAAGTTTCTTAGTTGTATAATACATGCAGACAATGATGGTGTAAATATCAACTTGTAGTTCAAAACTTTAACTGTAAGTCTTGGCTATTTAGATTTTCAAAAGTTTAGTGATACCCTTGAGGAATTTGCCAAATTATCCTTGCAACACCCATGCTTCTTATGTTGTGGTTTCTTTCTTGCTTTTGGATATGTAGGCAATGATGGCTTAAGGATCAAGTTATAGTTCAAACATATCTGTAATTCTTGGCTATTTATATTTTTGAAAGTTCAGTAATACCCTTGAGGAATTTGCTGAATCCTCCTTACCACAATTTTGCAGCACCCTTGCTTCTTACATTAGGGTTTCTTTATTGCTTTGGCACCAGGTTTCCTGGTATAATATTTTTCTAGTTTGTTTACTCTGTCTTATCTCTATTTGTTTTTATTTCGCATATCCTCTTTGTTTTATTCTTGAGAATTAGAAATCTAAAAGTACATCCAAATTCCAACAGTGTTACTATACAAAGAAATTCAATAGACGTTATGGAGGTCTACTCAACTAGCTCATAAAATCTTACTGTATTTTTGCTTTAGAATATTTTTCAATTTGCACTTGTCCAACTGACTTTTAGATCACTATTTGCACCTTTTTTTTGTGTCTATTGAGCTTTTTTGTCACTGTTCCTAAACTTGTTTCCTGAGAATAATTCAAGCATTGGCATTGATTTTCTTTATGATAAAGAGAAGAGGTGTACTCCTTTTATATTAGCAATTTGTGCATGATCAAATCAGGAAAAAATAATTAAGTCTTTGAAGATGTGCTTCATTCTGAGGCTCCCGAAAAGTTCTTAGAAAGTCTGCCAAATGTCTGGGAAGCAATGCATGTCAATCAGTTCTTGAAAAAGAATGAATAAGAACATGGTGAAATGCCTAGGAAAGATAGGAGAGTTATTCTTTGCCTTGAATCCTTTGATATCCAAAGCCTGGTTTGGAAATCAACCAAATCTATCTATCAATAATTTCTTTGTTGTCTTGTTGCAAGACTTTGGCTATTTCCACAGGGCATCCTATCATCTCTTATACCGCTCTTCACCCTTATTTAAAAATGAATATTTCGTTTGAATTGTTCACTTTGATCAAGTTGAGGCAAAAATGGTCCTAATTCTGATGAAAATGTATGTGAATGTTCACTTTACAATATGTCAAATTAGGAAGGGTTTGCTGTTCACTTTTCTTAGTTCGGGAATTTCATATGAAATTAAAATTAGGAAGGGAATTCAATATGTCACAGCGGAACTATTCAGTTTTCATTATATCAAGGTAAAAAGTATGATGGGCATACTAGATGTGGCGGGAGCCCTTTGATAATAATCAAAATAGCAGCACCCTGCTGTTGATGCTTTTTCATTCATTGTGTTTCTTTGGGCCAAATATACATCATGTCATTTTGGCTAATTGTTATTGAGAGAATAAAATTATTTTGACTATTTGTTGAGCTAGTATTTATTTTTCTCTAATTTTTTGTTCTCACAATTTAGGATTACTCTGAGCACGTGAAACTCTCTTATGTGACTGAAGTCGATGGTGAATTTCAAAAAGATACATTGACATGTTTTGAGAAAATTACATACGGAGATGAGGAAGCAAAACCAGATGCTATTGGGGTTTTGCCTGGGATCAAAGAACCTACATGCCCTTCCAATAATCATGTGCTTGAGACATTGTCAAATGGTGAACGGCCTCTCAACACATCAAATGAATATGATGAGCATCCAATGCACAATTCATCCAATGATCAACATTCAGGAAAAATTAATGACAGTAATAATGAACTTAGAAGTCCAGAGGTTTGTGATGGCTTAGTGAGTCAAACACATCAACATGTGACAGTCAGTGACGTTGAAGCTTGCTTTGTTGAGGTTACATGGCCTAAGCTGCCAAGCACTGTGTCAAGCTCTCTTCCCAAAAGTTGTGATGGTCTAGTACATAAAAACAATGATCATGGATCTCTTAACAACAATAACATACTGGCAGAAAGCCATATTGACTCACCGCCAATTGGAAGCCATGCTGCTTTTAATTCCAGGAAAGATATACCTAAATGGCAATTACCAGGTACTCAAGGACTGCCCTGTGTTAAACAAAATCAATCAGCCTGCAGCAGCCTACAAGTTCTTGAGGCTCTTCAACAAGCCAAGGTGTACTTGAGACAAGATCTCCATAGATTGCCTTTGCCAGGTCTAGGCACCAAGGATTTAACATCGGTGACCAGTTACCATGCTAGCACAACTATGCCTGATGAAAGTTTGAAAACTCCCATTGGTTCTGCTGGTCTGCTTAGATTATCGAGTGATACTTTCCATCGAACACAATACTCAGAGCATGGATTTTATCCTTCAGTATTGAATTTAGGAACTAGCTGTCCTCGTCGTGGGTATGCCCTCACCACTGCTGTTGATCATCACTCAGCTATTCCTTATTTTGAAGCTGGGTCCAAGGATTCAGCTAGTAAATTTAACATTGGTAATTCTCATCCAGTTATGGGTCCTCCTGCTTCCATGAGGAAAACCTTACCTTACTCCTACTCGTGCTTGAAACCACAGAGGACACCCTTGTCAAGAACTGGCTTTCCTTTTGAAAAGAAGAACTCTATGAGTTGCTCTCAGGGAATGGAACTTCCTCATTCCATCAGATATTCCCTTCCTCCGAATTTGACAAATGAAACAGCTTTCCGTAGCAGATCTGCAAGCTCTGTGCACCAGCGCAATGTTGAACCCTTCCACCTTGGTACTAAAGAGCCTCCTCTAACTAGGAATTCTCTTCCTCGTTCAGTTTTGAAAAGAGATGGAATGGTTCTTCAGGATGGGGTTTTGGACCCTTCATCCGATGGAAGCAACCAAATGTTGTGCTAAGCTCAGTGCTTGTATGGTACTCAAGGGCAAAAGTCAATATTGCATACAATGAAGGTTTAAAATATTGGTTAATTGCCTTCTCATGCAGTCCTTCACCATTGGGTGGTTTTGTTTGGAAAATTTAAAATGTTTTGGGCTTTTGATATGAGAACTTGGAGCCTCTTCCGTGCTCAAAAGTCGCCAAACATGAAGTATTCTGAGACTAGTTTGTTTAAAAGTATCTCTTTCTGCATCAGATTAGTAAATAAAATTCAAAGTGTTTCTCGTAGTTGCTAAATTGAATATAATTTATAAAGTAGAAATGACTGATATGAAGAGTTCCATGATAACATCATCTGGCTACAAGTTAATTCACATCAAGAGATTTGGTGAAGAGTAATTTTAAGATGTTCAATATTGGAGGGATCCTCTGTACACTGAATTATGGATGGTTGGACTGTAAGTTTGAAGATTGATTTTCTTGGAAAAAGAACAAACTCAAGATACAAGTAAGAGACTTCAAATTGGGTTGGCCAAAGCAACAACAGAATTTTACAACAATTTTTAAAA
This sequence comes from Boesenbergia rotunda, assembly GCA_024364735.1. Classification (NCBI taxonomy): domain Eukaryota; kingdom Viridiplantae; phylum Streptophyta; class Magnoliopsida; order Zingiberales; family Zingiberaceae; genus Boesenbergia; species Boesenbergia rotunda. The sequence goes on along the minus strand of JAGFNQ010009134.1, from coordinate 110,590 downwards.
GTTCTGAAAGCCTTGCGTTCCAAAGATAAAAAGTCATAATTAGTTCCACAAACAATCAACTTCCACTTGATCATTTCTTCACTATACAGGAAACAAAAGGTCTATGCAAATTCCTCCGCGGCCCAAATGCAAGGAATTTCCACGGTTAAATTTCTTTCAGTGGGAAGATAATTTTGGAATGCTGGTTGTAGAGTGACAATGCCGTCCTGATCATCAATGAAAATTTCTATTGGACAGAGTCGGTTATCTACAGAATTAATTGGTGCGAACACTCTAATAAAAAAAAAAAATCTATGCAAACAAAACAAGCCAAGACTTTTGTAGCTATTATTTTATTTTATTTAAAAAAATATTTTTCTGATGACATACTCAAGCCTAAAGATGTAAAAAAAAGTGTCAGTTAAATTAAATTACAGAGCATCTTATTCTACCCATCCTAATTTACAATAGTAATAAAAAATATTATTGAAATGTATAATCTTTTATTATATTTTAGAAAGTATAGATAAAATATAATAGCTTACTTTATTATTATCTTAAAAGAGTCAAATTTTATTTTTGGTAATAAGTTTATTTGATTTTATTAGAATGAATAAATTTTTATGTTCATTAAATTTTAATTTTTAATACCGTATCAGAGAGTCAAATTTTTTTTTTTTCAATTTTGGTTGCCATTGCCTCCACCTTTGAATGCCGTACATTCGAACCATAGATCACGGCTGTTTTACGTCTCAAAATCGTTTGTCCAGCACACAAATTAATATTTCTCGGTAATCATTTCGTCTCCCTCAGACCCTCACTATCCATATCAAAAAATTATAAAAAAATAAAATAAGATTGGGTAATATCCCATCTGTAACAATCGATCCGATTCCATAAAAATTCTTTGTATATCATCAGGATAAATTAGAAAATTCGTGACGGGTGATTCAAAAATTTAATATTCTACGATTACGCACCATTTAAAAAAAATTCTTATAAAATTTATTATAATCAGGATCCAATTATGATATGGGTGTTTGAAAAATAATTAATCGCCGTTGCCCCCACAAGATTGAGACATTCTACAATCAACTGTTGAGATATTTATCAAAGATATATGAATATACTGAATTAGAAATTACACCATTCAAATTCAGATTTATTTATGTTAAAATGGTCTGGTTGAGTCGTCCGATGAGAAGACCGGGTCTTGTCACTTGAGTACCGATCATTGAGTCGGCCGAGTAGTCGACCGCCTAGAGCTAACGAGCTAATTGTCGAGCTTCTGAGTGGACTTTCCGAGTCCGAATAGGATGTTATTGGATGAATGTCGAGCGCTCTTAAATGGTCTGATGTCGATAATCGTCCACCTGATTAGAGGAGGATGAATAATCGATCATTTTTAATTGTGATTTTCGCATATACTTTGTTAGTGCACAGCGAATAAAAAACAAATTAAAATAACAAGGAATAAACTATTAACATAAAATCTTTAGGTATGTTTGGTTGAAATTATGATGCATAATCTTAGTTATATGACTATCAGATAATCACATAATCAAAGTTCTGGGGAATAAACATAATCTATATTGTTTGGTTCAATTTAGATGATTAAGTAAAATCTTATTTATTTGGAAGTAATAGTATATAATCTAGTATAATATTTTACTGTATTATCTTTTAGTTTAATATAAGCATTATAATATTATATGCTTGTTAAATTAAAAATAAAAAATAAAAAAATATTTTATATTTGTTTACACCTCGATTTAAGTTTAAAAAATTATATTAGTTGTCGGATCGACGATCTATGATTATATTTATTTTAATTTTTAAAAAATTATATCGTTACCAGCCGTCAGTCGTCATCGGTCGCCGCCGGCCGCCAACCGCCGGTCGTCAGTCGCCATCGGCCGCCGATCGTCGGTATTGTCACCGACCGTAGGCTTTCAGTCATCGATCGACCGCCGGTCGCTGTATTGTCACCGACCGCGAGCTGTCGTCGTCGGTCGCCAGTCGCCGATCACCGTTCACCGGCATTCGATCATCGCGGCCGCCGGCATTCGATCGTCGCTGGCGTCGGCAGCCGATCATCGCCGATCGTCGGTCTAGCCGGCTACGACAATGAGTTGTAATATAATTAATTATTAGCGGTAGTTTTTTCTTATAGAGTAAATATTGAAGGATATTTTGGGAAAGAAAAATTTCATAATCCTGGAATCAAGAAAAACCTCACTTTTTCAAAGTTTTCCGATTTATAGTTGCATGCCCCTTTTGCTGACGTGTTGGGCATGAATGCTTACTTGGTAATCACTGATTATCCAAACCAAACAAGGTTTTTTTATGATAACCATAGAAACATAACTAAGTTATTATGTATAACCCCCAATCAAACGCACCCTTATTTAATTTTTCCTTCAAACCTCGATTATGTGATTATCTAGTAATCACATGACCGAAGTTATGGGTTCAACATAACCTAATATTGCTGGTTCAATCTTAAATAATGAGAAAAAAATTATTTGATTAAAATTTTAACGTATAACTTAATTTGATATTTACTATATTATCCTTTATTCAATTTTAATTATTTTTTACACTAAATTAATTTAATATTTAATTTAATTCTAAAAATTAAATTAAATTAATAATATTAATATTTTGACTACTATATATAATATATATATATATATATATATATATATACACGATTTTATTCTCCTGTGCGCCTGTTTTGTACGCGACTCATGTGTGCCCCTGCCTGATCGGTTAGTTGCCTGATCAGGCGTGTCGATCACATGCGATCAGGCAGGTGCCTGATCGGTCAACTGACCGATCATTCATTATCCAAGCCGACGGGTTCACGCTGTCCGACGGGTTCACCGTACTCAACGGTTCACAGCTACCCCTAGGATTCACCGCACCCCCTAAGTTATAGATTTGTTCGAGGGCGACAGCCGAAGGCCACCGATAATGTCCGATCGACCACCATCGATACAGCGCCCTGCGTGACGATCAGGCCAGTGCCTGATCGGTCAGGGAGAAGGCTATATATATATATATATATATATATATATATATATATATATATATATATATATATATATATATATCAAAGCTCGTTACGAAAGGGATTCGATTGATCGACCAAGCATTTTAATCTCGTCTAAATGCATTTTTAGAAAGGAAAATCTACACAAAGGAAGCATCGCACCAATAACATCAAGTATCAATTTAATTCAGCGATTAAAATAACAAATCTACATTTGTAAAAATATTAAGCTCATCATGGAGAATACTATTTGATCAATAATCATAATATCTAATAGGCGTCGTCATCTTAACCGTCTAAACTATATTTGTTAAATCTGACACTTTTTACTTAGTTTCAAAAATTTTTGGAGGTTTACCGGGTAGATTTTGGGGTTGTCAGCCCTTGGACGTGGTTTAAGGGATTAAATTAGTTAAAAATTAAACCTTTAAGGGTGGATGAATAAGGAATTTTAAAACCCAAGGACTAGATTGCAACTCTCAAATTGGTTGGACTTAAGTGCAAAAATCCCCCATAAGCCACAACCTAAGCTCTTTCTCCATTCGGCCGAATCTTCTGTGTCGCACGCGAGGTTCTTCGCTGGTGTCTTCCTCTTCGCTTGCAGCCGACACCCTCGCCTCTCAGCCTCGCTTCATCCCCCACACGGTCGTCTCCGCTCTACTGCCTTCTGCGTTGCCCTAGCCTGCAGCCAAGTCGACCGCCACTCCGCACAGCGCAGATCTGAGGATAGGCTGATCCAGGAGGTCCCTCGTGTCCTTGCCTCTTCTCTCCACGGTGGCGAACTGAGCTCAAGGCTGACTTTGCTCCTTCCTGATTGTAATCGCGTTGGCGTCGGAGCAGATCTGGATCGTGACCGCAAGATCTGAACAAGAGGGCTACTACTAGAGACGCTTCAGGTAAGCTTTGTGTTGAATTAAGGATTTGATGACCAATCGATGTTTGGAAATCGCTGTTAAGATTGTGGGTTTCCGGATTTGTAGCCATGCCGTGAGCTTTGATGGATGATCTCTGGATTTTTAAATTGGGATTGCTTCTTGTTACTCGCTGTGTGTTGAATCTTAGAGGGTGAGTTGTTTTAGAAGCTTGTGTAGGTGGGTCTTTGGTTCGTATGTTGATATATCACATGATCTGGTTGGTTGATGCTCTTGAACTCGATGTTGGTACTGGGGCGTTCCTATTGCTGTGTAAGATCTGGGATGGTTGTTTCAAGTTAATTGTAGATTGGAATCTGATATATATTGGAATGAATTCTGTGATGGAGTCTTGTTATTAATATATTTTGTGGTTGGAAGGGACTCTGGTATGGTTGCTTTGAGGTTGCTGTTAACAACATTTTGAATTGGTTGTGAATTGGATTGTAATTGGAATTAGATGGTAAGCTTTGATTTGTTGATCTTGGTAATGTTTTGTTTGGGATCTTAAGTTTTCTACAGTAACTTAGGTTGAGTGGTTGTTAATCTTGATGTTATATCTATGAGATGAATCTTCTGCCTTGGTCTTGGATTAATTGTTACTTCAAGAGTGAATTATTGTTTTCTCAGGATTAATCCGGATCGGTTACGTAAGGTTCTACCTAGAGGTTGATCTTGGGATGAAACTATGTAGAGATTAGAGTTAGATCAGAAGAAAGGATTGAAAATTTCTATTTTTGGAATGGGTTATGTAATTGTGATTGACTCAGTTTAGATTAGTAGTAATAAGGTTGATCCTTGATCTGTTGTGGGATTGAGATGAGTTTCTACTTGTGGAATGATTATATTGGGTTCTTGATTTAAGGTCTTGAGTTTTCTATTCTCGGATTATATGACTATTGTGTTGAATTTTGTTTGGATTAGTTGTTTGTATTATGAGATTGGATTAGTGATGACGGCGTGAGGTTCTCATCAAATCTGTTGGGTTGTTTCTTGGGTTCTACCGAATTCTTGGTTGAGTATAAAATCTAAGAGTTAACTAAATCATAACTACACGGAGTAGTTAGGAACTTATCATTTAATTAAATGTAATTAAATGAAATAGATTGAGTAGGTAAACCCTAGAATGGTTTAGGGCTTTGTTAGCTAGTTACTGTTTTTGTAATAGCTATTTAAAATATGTCCTTTGATACAGGGCATTGATTTGGACTTTTAGTTGCGGAGTATCAGACGGGAGGTTCTCTTCGTATACGGACACCTACTTTGAGGCGGATACTTCTTGCTTGTCTTCTTTAGATCCACGTTATCTTTATGCATGACTATTTGTTATTGATGCAGTAGGCTGATATTGACCTTTATCTGCTACCGTTTTGTTATCCTGCTTGATACTTATGCTTGACCTTGGATATGATCTAAATTTTCTTCTATACAGTCTCGTTTATTTGTTATCTGATCCTGTATAGCATTGGTATGAGCATGAGTATGTGGATAGATATTAGCATACCATTGTATGGTTGCATTGGTTGATTCTAGTCATACTTGCACGTGTGTCTAGATATGGACTGATTGGGCTATTGTAGCATGTCACCTGATATCTGCATTGGTTGATTCTGTTATTACTTGCATGTGCACATAGATGCATGATGGTTAGGTTATTATACCTGTGATCGACCTGTGCATGTTATGTTGAGTTATGTATAATGACCTGGTAGGGGTTGCATGTGTTTGAGTCATGCACCATACCTGCACTGTTGCATGCCGGCAATCAGCGACTCCCTTGTGGTTGAGTCTATTGTCTTCCGGTACATGATATGCACACACGGCCACTCATGGGTTAGTGGATACCGTTGGGTGTGTGTATTTGCTCTGTACTGCTCCGCTCGACCGCTCAGGGGTAATGGTTTCGGAGCGTGGTAGCAGGCGGAGATCCCTTCTCTTCCCATAGACCAGAGGAGATGAGAGCGACGCTCCCTCATATATACATGGGGTAGGGGGTGGTCCCCCACCAGCATCCTGTCCACTCGGTCACTCAGGAGCAGTGATAGCATGGTGCGTACAGTGTCACAGCTCTACCTACTCGGCCGACACAGTATCGCTTGTCTTGGTGGCTTGATTGGCGTCAGGGGTGACCATGACATTGCATCATGTGCATATGATGCATTGTGCATTTTGATTGTGATTGCTATATTTATATGCTGCACTTGTTTGACATGCATGTACAGAATATGCTTATGTGTGGTTTGATGACCCTTACTCGTGTGGTACGAGTCTTTTTATGGTCAGGATAGACTGATTTCTGGTATGTACAGTCAGTTGTTACTTTCAGTTATGCATATTCTGCTATTCCTGTTGAGACTGTATCCTGTTGTTTCTTTATATCTTATTCAACTATTTTGTTCAGCCATGCATATCTTTCTATATACCCGCGGAGTCCACTTGGACTCATCACCCGTCGTAATATTTTTATTTTCAGCTTGATAGCTCGCCGGAAGAGTCCGGTTGCCAGTCCCGGGTCCCCACGACTCTATTTGGATGGGAGCTTCCGTTGGTTTTGTTTTCTTTTGATAGCATTGTCTATGTTTTGTATTTCGTTTTGTTACTGTGTGCTTGTATTGGATTTATTCGTGCGGTATTGTATTTTGAGTCCTTTGGACTTTTGTGATGTGGTTTTGTTGCGCGCCTGCCCTAGAGGCAGCTCAGGTGAATTTTTACTGTGTTTTATATTGCGTTGTCATTATTTCCATATTATATATATCTGTGTTGAGGTCTGAGGCCAAATAATAAACTGCGTGTGTTGTATGTTTGTGTAAATTGTCCGTCGGACAGGGGAGATGTTGTCCGATTTTATATTGGTTCAGCGGCTCTAATGGTCTCGGGTCGTGACAATATTCACTAGAGTGCGACAGGACAGAAACAACTATAGGGAAGTAAAACCATTCATTCTCCTTCAAGAGAAGGCAACTTCCGTCTGAGTTTCATTTGATATCGCATACAACAAAGTCTGACAATGGAATATTGACATAACAGCCTCTAATGGATGTCGACATGTATAATTGAGGGGTTCCAGTACACATGACAAGCCGACAGTAAGTCGGATCCTAAGCTACCTGAATTTTAGATATCTTTTTCAAATCTAATCTATTCAACAAAGCCCATAGGATTTGCAAGATATGTAGTAAATTATGAGAGCATCATCGTTGATGATCCTGTCGACAAGTGAAGACCGGTTCTCACTCGGATGACTCGGTCTGACCAAGACGACCCGGTCTGTTGTGACTCGGGGGGTCCGACTCGGGCTGAATAGGAAGAAGACTTAAGTCACTCGGCTCGGACCGAAATGGAGCTCGCAAAGTAGTGGTGTGGTTGCAAAGTGGCAGCAATCCCCTTTCTAGAACCACAAGGGGGTTTATATAGGGGGAGGAAAGCCCTCTGCCATGTCAAAGACGTCCTGTCTCATTAAAGATGAGCCAGTTAATCAGACTGACCCTGTGGCAGTTTTATTGACCCTGTGAGACTGCCACAGCCGCCTGACACCCTGTCTGGACTGCCTCTTCTGATTCTCATTAACGTTAGACGGCTTTGTCAGGCGGTTGTGTCAGGTGATGATTATGTCAGCAGTCTGCTACCTTATTACTGTAGAGGGGATCCCTTTATCGATCAGTCGGCTCGCCCTGAAACATAGTTCGGGTCGGTTGGATGAGTTCAGGTCATAAGTCCCTATGCGTGGGGCGAACTCAGGGCGCTCGGCTAGAGACAATCGAGCTGAGTGATCGACCTCGTGCGACTCCCCCTGAGCGGTTGACCTCGGGTGACTGCCCCCGAGCGGCCGACCTCGGGTGATTGACCCCGAGTGGCAGACCTTGGGTGACCGACCTTGGGCGACTCCCCCCGAGCGGCCGACCTCGGGTGACTGACCTCGAGTAGCCGACCTCGGGCGACTGACCCCGAGTGGCCGACCTCGGGTGACTAACCCCGAGTGGCAGACCTTGGGTGACCAACCTCGGGCAACTCCCCCCGAGCGGCCGACCTCGGGTGACTGACCCCAAGTGGCCGACCTCGGGTTCTAACTCCGAGTGGCAGACCTCGGGCGACTCCCCTCGAGCGGCCGACCTCGGGTGACTGACCCCGAGTGGCAGACCTCGGGTGACCGACCTCGGGCGACTCCCCCCGAGCGGTCGACCTCGGGTGACTAACCCCGAGTGGCCGACCTTGGGTAGCTGACCCCGTTTAGTCTTTCCCGACCCGGGTTATCCTCAATCGAACCCGACTGGGCCTCCGATCCTCCCCCAAAAACTACCCGACCGGATCACAAGCCTCCCTTTCAAGTCTAGTCGAAGGAGGCTCATAGTCCGACTGACTAGGCTCCTGGCCCGGTCGGCCGAGCTTCGTTTCGCATTCCCGAGCGTCGCCTCGCACTCCTAATCTTCTCCTTTAAATGCCAAATCTCCTGTCAAATCACCCCTTAATGCAAGGGCACGTGTCGCCTCCCGACTGGAAACCTCCGACATCGAGGCGTCATTGGCATGGCGCGCGTGTTGCCAGAGCGGAGGTCCGTGGCCTCGGGAAGTAGCAGGGGATGGGCGACCCGGATTTGAGCCCGCCTTTTCCTCCTCCTGCATCCAACGACCCTCATTGTTGTGGTCCCGGTATAAATAGTCCCACCTCTTCATTTTCATCCTTCCTCACCTCGCCTCCTGTTTTTTATTCCGTTCTTGTCCGATCTTCGTTGCCCCACATCCTTGAGTTCCGACGAACAGTGTTTCCAGCGAACCTCGTCCTTAGGTATTCCCTTCTTTCCCGGAGTCTGTTCTTTTGCTTTTCCCGACCTCCTTTGGATGGCCGAGTCATCCGCTCCCCCCGAGCCATGGTATGTGACCACTCGCTCCTCGCTGACCTTAGGTCATTTGGAAACCCTACGTATAGACTACCAAATACCTGAAGATCATATAATGGCCGTCCCGGACCGTCGAGATCGACCCCACGGACCTCCCCTGAGCTATTTTACCGTCTTCTCCGACCAATTGTTGGCCGGCCTACGTTTTCCTCTTCATCCCTTTTTCCGCGATATCTGTCGGTATTTCCAATTGTCTCTGTCGCAATTGGCCCCTAACTCCATTAGGATCCTGTGCGGCGCAGTGATCATTTTCACCGCCCACGAAGTCCCTCTTAATCCCCGGACATTCCACTACTTCTACTACCTCAAGAAGCAAGAGCCTGGGAACTTCTACTTCCAGGCTCGTATCAAGGCGGCCTTTTTGGAGAAAGTCCCTTCTTCTAACAAAGGTTGGAAGTCCCACTTTTTCTATATTAAGTCGACCCCTGCCCCGAACTGGCCTACCGCGTGGGTAGAAGACCTTCCAGATCACCCCCAACTGCCCAAAAATCTTCGTTCGGATCCGGGCTATCAACTGGCCTTCTCGAAGCTCGGGGGAGTCCGCTACCACGCGGGCAAACTATTGATCAAGGGCATGTTGTACCTTTTTCGGCTGAGCCAAATTTCGGCGGAGTTGCCCGACACTCTTGGTAAGTCTGTATTGTACTTGTAGTCTTGTTAGTGCTAACTAAAACTTTCTCCTTGTTGCAGCCGAGACCATGTACAGTGCTCGAGTTGACGACGTAATAGCTCGAGAAGAGGCAGCCATGGATGCCCTAGCAGAGCGGCTAGCTGCCGAGCGGGCGGTGCCACCCGTAAACGCTGCTCCGGCTCCGGAGCCACTTGAGGCCGGGGAAAACGACTCAGATGACACTGTTCCGGCTGGGGGCTCAGACGCAGCTCCCCAAGTGGTAGATGGAGCGCCGGCGGGGCAGGTGACGGAAGAGGAGGAAGTGGACCAGCCAGAGCCCGAGGGCTTAGTGAGGAAGCGTCGCCGAGTGACTGTTTCTACAGGCACATCCTCTACCCCAGGACGAGCTTCAGGGGGCCAAGTTACGTCAACCCCCCGCCTGGACCACGGTTCGGCCAGTTCCCGGGTTTCGGCTCCCGGCTCGGCTTCTCTTCAGCTAAGAGTCCAGCTCCTACTCCACCCACGCCTCGCTCAGGAGCCATCGCGGCTACCCCTGTAGTGATCCGGTCGGGGGTCTCGACCTTGGGCACTGTGCCGTCGTCGCCGGTTCCTCGGCTGGACGCCCGTCGTGCCGAAGCGGTGGAGGCTCTGCTGGCGATGAATTCACCTCCCCGACAGCCGGTGAATGTCTAGCTTCCCTCGGAGACTACCCTGGCTCAGATAGTCCAACCCCAGCCACTTAACCTGCATGGTCGGCTAGTCGCCAGCTGGGACCAAGGTCGGGCGCTAAACACGGGCGCGAATCCCATGAGTTTGGCTGATAGCTTTTTCTTGGAGGCCACTCAGGTACTTCTGCCTCCTTGATCTCCTCTTTTATCTTTACTCACACAGATAGCCTTTTTGTCATGATGCAGCATTGGGCGATGAGCCAGTTAGTCGGCCAAGAATTAGTTGTGAACATCCGGGGGCGCCGAGCGGCCGAGATGAGAGTGCAAGCGCTGGAGAGCAAGCTGGCCGATTGTACTCTTCCTCCGGATGACGAAGGTAGGGACGCTCTGCGCTCGGAGATAACCGCATTAAGGCTGCGGCTAGCGGATCTGGAGACTCAGTCCGAGGAAGAGCACTTGGCCTTGGCCTCCGCTTCACAGGAGGTGGAGCGGATGTCCAATCGGGTAGCGCATGTAGAGGGCGAGAAGAAAACTATTCAGGCTCACTACACTCGGGCCCGCTCCGATCTGGACAAGAAGACTGCCGATGCTAAGGGTCTCCAACAAAAACTGAAGGAATCAGCCGAGGCCCATCATCAAACTTAGCTCGCTTTAACAAATAAGGAAGCTGAGCTGGCTGCCCAAAAGGAAGCCTTCCAGGGTCTTGAGACCCAACTGGCGGGCAAAGAGAAACAGTTAGCGGCCCAAAAAGCTTCCAATCAGAGCAAGGACTTGGAGATCACTCGGTTGAAGAAAGAGCTAGCAGATTATCAGTCGGGCGAGGCGGCGCGAATCGAAGCAGCCCGTCAGGCCTACATCCGGTCCGACCCCTTTCTGAACCAAGTGGCTGAGCGCACCGGGGGTATGATCCTGTATGACGTGAAGGGCGCCATTCAGCAGCTGATAGAAGCCGACCATCTCCCTGCTGATCTTCCGCCCAACGTTGTGAGGCCATCTCGGATCAAGGCCCGGATCCCCCAGGATGTTTTCCTCCCTTCACCTAGATTAGGCTATTATCTCCTGTTGCCTTACGATGACTTGGCCGTCAGGCCTCACACCTTTTGTAATGACTCAATTTTGTTCACCTCGGCCCTTGGGGTCTAGCTTCGCGATGCCCCTGGGCTTGTTTTTATTCATATAGACTTGTTACGTTTCCGTCTTCCATGCCCTAGTATCGTGCTTGTTGATTTGCGTTGCTTGAGATTATCGCTAAGTATTGTTCGCTCGGCATGTTCGACCTGCGTAGGGAGGGTCGACATTTAAGCCACCCTGCGAATTTCCACTAAGTGTCAACTGCCCGAGATGTTCAGCCTGGTTTCCTTAGTTTGATTTTTTAGGCCAACCGGAAAATTTGGCTAAGTGTCAGATGCTCGGGCTACTCGTGCTATTAGTCTTTCAATCTGGTATTTCTTCGGACTCGGGAATGTAGCTTGGGCAGGTCAGTATCCTGATTCGGCAATGATGCTCGGTTGGGAGGATGATTCGACTCGGCGTTGATGGTCGGTCGGGATTTTGCTCGATCGGGTGGATACCCTTGTTAGTAATATGAGAGAAGTGTCCTAAGGCAATCACCTTATGATTGTAATCATTTACTTTAATAAATGAATATTCACTATTTGAGTATACATGTTCATGTATTTGATTGAGATCTTGAACTCATTTACTGAATGTCCGCAATACAATTCACAACATGAGAGAATTTGTGATGAATTCACAACTAGTGATTATCTCTACATGTGCAATTGTGAAGTATTGAAATTGTCCCTAGTCGATGAATTGATAAATACGGACACTATCAATTCTGTTGAGACTAGTATGGGTTATTCTCTAATCAGCTGATTCTCACTGGCTGGTGACATTGGGATGTCCGGAGATAAACATGGATGCTAGTTAAGGGAACTAGTTCATTGGAGTGACTAGCTGTAAGACTTCATATGGTAATCTACATATAGATGTGTCAATGAAAGTTCTTACTGCAGCTTAAGTGCGATGTTCCTTTGACTTGCGGTGTTCAAGTCATTTTGGTCACGGAGACTTATACTTTGACATCTTAAGCAAGCATATCTAAGGAGGTGTGGACCCAGGATGGTTGGGTATAAGCCGAAGTGCCCGAAGATGTTTGAACAACTTACAAAGGATTCACCACTCCTTGCGAGGAGATGTATACCCAAGGCCTATCGTCGGATTGTTACTCGAAGCCTCTGGCCAGAGCACAACATGTTTCGAGTATGAATCTCTAGGAAACATGAGAGTAATTAGAATCCGTTGGACGAGAAAGACATTACTTGGGCTAGGTGTGACGTAGTCAGCCTAGTGGGGACTGACACACATAGACCGTGTCCTGAACCAAGTGGGTATAAGATGGTGAAGGGAATGAGGCACGACTCATTATAGCTGCTGAAGGGTTTCAGAATTATTTCTGAGGTCAACCGTTGATCTTTCGATTAATTGGGGATCATGATGTACTACTAGGTGCCACTCATGATCGTTCTATAATTGGTTGATTATAGACGGCCAAAATAAATCGAAAGCCTATTTAGTCACACGCACTACGAGTAATCCGAGGGATTTAAAATGAGTTGAAAATTAGATTTTCCGATCAAGAGAAATAAGTCGAATCTGAATTTATCAGAGGCGCACCGGAAGCTTAAAATGGCTAAGTCTTTTGAAGGCTTATTGGACGAATTAAATGAGTTTAATTCGCGAGGAGGCGGCTTGATTTGGCCGGCCAAAGAGGGTCCCCACCCTCTTTGGTTTGGCCGGCCACAACAAGGAGGGAAACCAATTTATTTGGTTTAAATTATAAAATAAATCAAGCACGATTTGTTTTATAAAATTATGGATAAATAAATTTATATATAAAGAAATTTATATAAAGAGATTTATTTTCATGGAAATTAAAATAAACCTTGGATTGATTTATTTTATTTTATAAAATCAATTATGAATTGATTTTTCCATGATAAGAAAAATTTATATAATAAATTTCTTGTGAAAATTTATTCCATAATAAAAGGGGAAGATGTGTTTGTTTTATTATAAATTTAGTTATAATAAAACAAGGCATAACGGAATAATTCATAGGAAAATTTATAAGATAAATTTCTTATGAAAATTTATTCCGTTAAAGGGGAGACTTGGCAATGGAGAGGCTACTATATAAAGGAACCAAGGCAAGGCTTGAATTCCAATCAAGAGATCAAGTAGCAAGCCTCTCTTCCTCTCCTTCTCTCCCTCTCCCTCCTCTAGTGGGCGCCGACCCTAGAGGGACCTCCTAGGGTTGCCGTGAGCCATCTCCACCAAGAAGGTGCCGAAGAAGAAGAGGAAGCGGGTCGCGACTCCTTCCTTCCCCCGGAATCTTGATTCCGTTACTTGGTGGTTAGTCTTCCATCTCCCTCTCTTGATATTCTTGTGGTGCCTTTGGAGAATCTAGTAGTTCTTGTCGGCACGAAACTCGTGGCTTTGCGAAGTCATCCCGAAGAGAACTCGGCGTGGACGCGAATAGAGGCGGAGCTTCCAAGGGACGCTACGGTTGGATCTCGTCCCTTTCTTCGAGTTACGCGAGGTACTAAGTAAATTAGTTTACTTTTCTACAAAAATTTTAATTTATGATCATGTCTGCAGAACTTAAGGTTGCATGTTAGATACGTGGTTAAAATAATTTAAGAAATTATTTATGCTAAACCTTCCGCTGCACGTAATTAAACTTTAAAATTACGAACCCGTATCCATGACAACATGCACCCCGTCCCAACAACCCTGACTCGGCGATTTTGCTCGGTCGGGTGGATACCCTGACTCGGCGATGGACATTGTGGAAATATACTGATTCATATTTTTCTCGAGCAAGAGCCTGGACACCGCTCGACTTATCCTGACCGAGCGTGGACCGCCACGCCCAGCCGGGCCCGACCGTACGTGGAACGCCACGCCCGGTCGGCGCTGAGTCCGGTGGGTGCGCGGGAACATGCCCATTTATAACCTGCGAGAGCAAGAGTCTGGACACCGTCTGGCTTACCCTGCCGAACGTGGAGCGCCACGCTCGATCGGGCCCGACCGAACGTGGAGCGCCACGCCCGGCCGGCGCCGAGTCCGGTGGGTGCGTGGGAGCATGCCCACTTATAACTTGCAAGAGCAAGAGTCTGGACACCGTTTGGCTTACCCTGCCGAACGTGGAGCGCCACGCCCGACCGGGCCCGACCGAACGTGGAGCGCCACGCCCGACCGGCGCTGAGTCCGGTGGGTGCGTGGGAGCATGCCCACTTATAACTTGCAAGAGCAAGAGTCTGGACACCGTCTGGCTTACCCTGCCGAACGTGGAGTGCCACGCCCGACCGGGCCCGACCGAACGTGGAGCGCCACGCCCGGCCGGCGCCGAGTCCGGTGGGTGCGTGGGAACATGCCCACTTATAACTTGCAAGAGTCGTTCTTCTCTACGTGCTCCGAGTTTGTCTATTACATTATTTGAGTACAAGTACAGAGATTCCTTCACTCAGCTTTCCTCACGATACAACCTCAAATGTATTGCGCTCCAGGGTCTTCCGAGTTGCTTTCCTTGAGCGTCTTGCAAATAGTAAGCTCCCGATCCCAGCGCCTTAACCACCAGGAAGGGGCCACTCCATTGAGGCTCCAGCTTGCCTACTTCCCCGACTGGCTTGACTCTTTTCCATACCTTGTCTCCTACTCGAAAACTGCGGGGTATAACCTTCTGGTTGTATTGGCGTCGCATTCGTTGCTGGTAGGCGATCATGCGTACTGCAGCCTTGGCTCGGACCTCCTCAATCAGATCTAGCTCCAACCGTCTTTTCTCCGCATTGTCTTCCCCGTACAGATGTCTTCTGTCAGATTCACAACCGACCTCCATGGGTACTACAGCTTCACTACCGTATACTAACTGGAAGGGTGTGCACTCTGACCCTTCTTTAGGAGTGGTCCAGAGAGCCCACAGAACGCCGGGTAGCTCGTCCACCCAGGACCCTCCGACCTGGTCCAACTTGGCTCTGAGTCCCTTCAAAATTTCTCTGTTAGCTACCTCGGCCTGACCATTACTTTGGGGGTATACCACTGAGGTGAAGGCCTGTTTGATCTCGAACTCCTTGCACCACTCTCTTATTATCCGACCCTGAAATTGCCGACCATTATCTGACACCAGCTTGTGCGGTATGCCATATCGGCATAAGATATTCTGCCACAGGAACTTCTTCACGGCTTGTTCTGTAATCCGGGCTAAGGCCTCTACCTCAATCCACTTAGAGAAATAATCCACTGCCACTAGCAAGAACTTCTTCTGACCGGCTGCCCTGGGGAACGGTCCTACTATGTCCATGCCCCACTGGTCGAAAGGACAGGACACAGTGGAAGCTTTCAGCATCTCGACAGGTCGGTGCGATAGATTCTGGTACTTCTGACAAGAAAGGCAGGAAAGGTCTAATCTCTCAGCGTCCTTCTGGAGGGTCCGGCCAGAAGTAACCTGCTAGTAAAACCTTCCGAGCCATGGACCGACCTCCTGAGTGGTTTCCGCAGGACCCCAAGTGTACTTCTCGCAGCACATAATCTGCATCTTCTTCTCCCAGGCATCTGAGCAGTGGTCGGGAGAAGGCTCGCTTGTACAGCACGTCTCCTATCAGAGTAAACCTGGCTGCCCTTATCTTGAATATCCTGGCTTGCTCCGAGCTGACCGGAAGAGTCCCTTCCTTCAAATAGGTTATAAATGGGGCTCGCCAGTCTCCTTGTATTTCCACTTCTGTTTCTCTTTCCACCTGAGCTACCAGCATGACTTGAGGTGACGGTCCGCGGAAGACCCAGGGATGGACCGAACTGGCTAACCTAGCCAGTTCGTCAGCCTTGGCGTTATCCCCCCGAGGGATCTGTAAAATTTGGACTTCTTGAAACTCTGCTTGTAATTGCTTGTAAGCCTCCACATAAGCTTGTAACTTTTCATCGTTGACCTCGAACTGCCCGGTCACCTGCCGAGTCACCAACTGGGAGTTAGAGTACAGGATGACCCGAGTAGCCCCCACGTGCTTGGCTGCTTGTAGACCTGCCAGAAGAGCTTCATATTCTGCTTGGTTGTTGGTAGCTTGGTATTCTAGGCGTACGGCTAAGTGCAGCGAGTTTCCATCTGGGGAGACCAACAAGACTCCCACGCCACTCCCCGCCCGAGTGGCTGACCCATCTACATAGATCTTCCATATCCCTTCTTCTTCCTCTGCATGGAGTTCACTTAGGAAATCCGCCAAGGCCTGAGCTTTGATCGCAGTTCGGGGTTGGTACTGGATATCATATTCACTCAGTTCAGTCGTCCATTTAACCATCCGACCGGAGACCTCAGGGTTGATCAACACCTTCCCGAGTGTACTATTGGTCAGCACTCGGATAAGATGAGCCAAGAAGTATGGCCGCAGTCGCCGAGCCATCAATACAAGGACATAAGCTAATTTCTCGAGTGTGGTATACCTACACTCGGCCTCCTTAAGTAAGTGCCCAAAGAAATAGACCGGTTGCTGTTCGGTCTCCTTCTGGGTTACAAGTACAGCGCTCACGGCTCCCTCAGTAGCAGATAAATAAACATACAATGGTTCTCCTTCCTCAGGTTTAGCTAACACCGGTAGACTGATCAAGTAGGTCTTCAACTCTTCAAAGGCCTGGTCGCATTCAGCATCCCATTGGAACTTAGTGGCTTTGCGCAGAACTTTAAAGAACGGCAGGCTTCTATCAGCCGACCGGGAGATGAATCGGGACAAGGCAGTGATTCTCCCCGTCAAGCGCTGGACTTCTTTTAGGTTTTTGGGGTGAGGCATGTCCAACAGAGCTTTCACTTTGCCTGGATTAGCCTCTATCCCCCGTTCGGTCAGGATGTATCCGAGGAATTTACCACTCTTAGCTCCGAACAGGCACTTGGCTGGATTAAGCTTGAGGCCATACCTCCTGAGAGTGCAGCAGGTCTCTTGCACATCTGCTATCAAGTCGGCGGCGCGGAGGGATTTGATGAGGATGTCATCTACGTACACCTCCACGTTTTTCCCGAGCTGCTCCTTGAAGACCTTGTTCATCAGCCTCTGATAGGTCGCCCCAGCATTTTTGAGTCCGAAGGGCATGACAGTGTAGCAATAGGTCCCCTCCGCTGTGACAAAACTGACCTTCTCTTGATCATCCCGGGCTAAGGGTACTTGGTGGTATCCCTGGTAGGCATCCAACATACAGATGAGCTCGCTTCCTGCAGTGGAGTCTACCATCTGATCTATCCGGGGGAGCGGGTAGCAGTCCTTGGGGCAGGCTTTATTAAGGTCTCTGAAGTCGATGCAGACCCTCCATTTGTTCCCCGGCTTGGAGACCAGCCCCATGTTGGCCAGCCAAGCAGGGAACTGCACTTCTCGGATGTGTCTGGCGATCAGCAGCCTTTCCACCTCGGCCTGGATAATCTTATTCTGCTCGGGGCTAAAGTCTCTTTTTCTTTGCTTCACAGGTCGGGCGTCCGGGTAAACGTGTAACTTATGCTCCATGACCTCGGGCCTGACCCCTTTCAGATCTTGCTGGGACCAGGCGAATACATCTTGGTTCTGCGTCAGGCATTCTATCAGCTGTTGACGGAGGTCAGGCGATAGTCCCGGAGCTATCCTCACTTTAGTCTCTTCTTGGTCCGGCAAGAGTTGGACCTCTTCTTTTTCTTCAAGCAGCTCAGCCCAGGGGGAAGGCTGAGAGGACTGTACCATGTTTCAACTGGCCGGCGGAGCTCGGAAGGTCTTCCTTACTTCCACTCGGACATCATCCACGTAACACCGGTGAGAAACCTTCTGATCTCCTTTAGCTTCACTGACTTGATCACCTACGGGGAACTTGACTTTCAAGTAGAAAGTGGACACCACGGCTCGGAACTCATTCAGCGCCGGTCGACCCAGGATGGCATTGTAAGCTGAGGGGGCGTCCACTACCAGGAAGGTAGACCACCTGGTCCTTCTTAAGGGTTCATCGCCGAGTGAGATGGCCAGCTTGATCTGGCCCAAAGGCTGGACTTCATTCCCCGTGAATCCGAACAGAGGTGTGACCACGGGCTGGAGCTCAGCAGTTTCAATCTGCAATTGCTCAAAAGCTTTTAAGTACAAGATGTTTATCGAACTTCCCGTGTCCACAATGGTTCTATGAATCTGGTAATTAGCTATGATCGCTGTGATGACCAGGGCATCATCATGAGGTACTTCTATTCCTTGTAAGTTTGAAGGGCCGAAACTGATCTGCGGCCCTTAAGCTTGGGCAGAGCTGCAACCCACTTGGTAGATATCGAGTCGCCTAACCTGCGACTTCCGAGCTCTATTGGAATCCCCATAGGTGGACCCACCAGAAATAACATGGATGGCCCCATGTACTGCATTCTGCTGGTTGGCTTGTTCTTCATTAAAAAAAGCACTGCCGCGCCCCGGAGAGGCGGGGGTCGGGAACAGTTGTCTGGCTGTGGGGGCGGTCGATCGAGCATTGACCTCTGACTGGTTCTGCGCTGTTCTCCCTCGACCTCGGCTGCCTCCCTGTTGGGCTCCTCTCGGACTACCCCTGCCAGCACGACCCCGACCCCTGCCGGCCTGCCAGCAGTCCTGAAGGTCGTGGGTGTGGCTGTTATGAAAAGAACAGTAGGGCTGCCACCTGGATGGGAGGCAACCCTGGGTCACTTGCTGAACTATTCCCCTTTCGGTTCCTGGTCGGTGTCCCATAGCTCTGGGACTTCTGAGAGGTCCTCCGGGAGGCGCACTTCTCTGATGATGCTGGGGGACCTCGGGCGCCGGTCTGACCTCCGGTCGCCTGGCGGCTTGTGCTTCTTCCACATCCACGTACTTACTGGCTTTGCCTAGGAGACCTTCAAAGTCCTTCGGAGGTTTTCGGATCAAGGATCTGAAGAACTCGCCCTCTTGTAAGCCTTGTGCGAAGGCACTGACTAGCACCTCAGACGTGGCAGTGGGTACATCCAACGCGACTTGGTTAAACCTTTTGATGTATGCTTTGAGGGGCTCTTTGGAGCCCTGCTTCAGGGTAAAAAGATTGAGGCTGGTTTTGTGGTGTCTCTTACTGCTCGCGAAATGCTGGAGGAACAATCTTTTAAAGTCAGAAAATTCTCTTACGGATCCCTCCGGTAGTCTGTCGAACCATCGTTGGGTCGGCCCAGACAGAGTGGTCAGGAATGCTCGGCACTTTACTCCGTCTGAATATTGATGCAGCATTGAAGCGTTCTCTAACTTCATTAAATGCTCTTCGGGATCAGTAGCTCCCCCGTATTCAGTGATGCACGGGAATCGAAAATGCTTGGGCAAGGGCTCCTGCAAGATCTGGCTGGAAAAGGGGAACCCTGTACGCTCCGCCGGGGTCGGCACAAGGGGAGCCTTCCCTTTGTTAGCTCTGGTATGGCTGGATGTAGCTTCATGAGGGTCTGATTGTCCTACTCCCTCGGCCGGGCCAAACAGCGCCCGGTGGAAGTGAGGACTGTCTTCCTGTCGGACCCCTCCTTCAGTGCCCACACGAGCATTGTGCCCGGCTGGGCTTGCCTGAGTGAGTCGGGCAGCTGCTTGTTGGGCCTCCGCCAATTTCCTGGCTCTTGCTTCTATCAGTAGCTCCAAGTTTTCTTGTGAGAGAGTAACAGTCACCCGGTTGGAGTCGTTCATATTCGTCTTTCGATCAGGCGGGATTTCCCACAGATGGCGTCAAATTTGATCATGTCGACAAGCGAAGACCGGTTCTCACTCGGATGACTTGGTCTAACCAAGACGACCCGGTCTGCTGTGACTCGGGTGGTCCGACTCGGGCTGAATAGGAAGAAGACTTAAGTCACTCGGCTCGGACCGAAATGGAGCTCGCAAAGTAGTGGTGTGGTTGCAAAGTGGCAGCAATCCCCTTTCTAGAACCACAAGGGGGTTTATATAGGGGGAGGAAAGCCCTCTGCCATGTCAGAGATGTCCTGTCTCATTAAGGATGAGCCAGTTAATCAGACTGACCCTGTGGCAGCTTTACTGACCCCGTGAGACTGCCACAGCCGCCTGACACCCTGTCTGGACTGCCTCTTCTGATTCTCATTAACGTTAGACGGCTTTGTCAGGCGGTTGTGTCAGGTGATGATTATGTCAGCAGTCTGCTACCTTATTACTACATAGGGGATCCCTTTATCGATCGGTCGGCTCGCCCTGAAACATAGTTCGGGTCGGATGGATGAGTTCAGGTCATAAGTCCCTACGCGTGGGGCGAACTCAGGGCGCTCGTCTAGAGACAATCGAGCTGAGTGATCGACCTCGGGCGACTCCCCCCGAGCGGCTGACCTCGGGTGACTGCCCCCGAGCGGTCGACCTCGGGTGACTGACCCCGAGTGGCAGACCTTGGGTGACCGACCTCGGGCGACTCCCCCCGAGCGACCGACCTCGGGCGACTCCCCCCGAGCGACCGATCTCGGGTGACTGACCCCGAGTGGCCGACCTCGGGTGACTGACCCCGAGTGGCCCACCTCAGGTGACTGATCCCGAGTGGCAGACCTTGGGTGACCGACCTCGGGCAACTCCCCCCGAGCGGCCGACCTCGGGTGACTGACCCCGAGTGGCCGACCTCGGGTGACTGACTCCGAGTGGCAGACCTCGGGCGACTCCCCCGAGCGGCCGACCTCGGGTGACTGACCCCGAGTGGCAGACCTCGGGTGACCGACCTCAGGCGACTCCCCCCGAGCGGCCGACCTCGGGTGACTGACCCCGAGTGGCCGACCTCGGGTAGCTGACCCCGTTTAGTCTTTCCCGACCCGGGTTATCCTCAATCGAACCCGACCGGGCTTCCGATCCTCCCCTAAAAAACTACCCGACCGGATCAGTTTACGATATAAAGAAATGGTATGAAGAATATCTTTATTCCACATAATATGAATAAAACAAAATAAAATAGTAGTACTGGATAAAAGACAAGTTGATGAGCAGAGAAAAATAAGAACTAGAAAGGCGTTTACCAATTCCTTGCTTAGTTGCTTTGGATTCCTTACAAATATCTCTGTAGTTTGTGTGATTATTTGTTCCATGGGCTTATGAAAGGCTCGAGCATCGATTTGGCTTCAATTAGTATTTTTCTGAAACAAATTAAGTTGGTATTTTTTCTGAAACAAATCAATGGAGAACAGAGCGTGCAGAATTAACTAACTAAAGACGTACGACTTCCATTTAATTAATAGAACTCCGAAAAACCTACAGTATCATGATGAAATATACAAGTAAATAAGTATTTCATAGATAAAAACACTTTGAAACAAAATGAAAAGAAAGTAATCCAAACATATATTCATCATCCAAGTTCAATCCAAAATAACATTCTTATAATAAATTTTGTTCAAAATAATATCATGATTATCTAAAAGTAAATTAAAATATAAGTACCAACAACCTAATTCAAATAGCTAAATCATTTAGGATGAATCTCAGAAAGCTGCTTCACCACATAATTTCTCCTAAATATCTTTGGCAATGCAAAAAAGTTGTCAACTTTGTAGTCATCCTTGAGAAACACACTGGACTTGCACTGATGACTTCATACTAGGAATATGAGAGCATCGATGAAGGGAGAGTCACGTCAGAAGAGAACAGCGACGAAGGGAGAGCTTCTGAGAAGAACTTCAGAAAAAATATGATAAGTGAGGTATGTCTTCTACCTCCTAACCAATTATATTTTGGTATTAAGCAAATGACAAAATTCATGTGTAAATTAAAAAATAAAAATGTAGAATTAAAAAAAATTATCTTCTTCATGCCCAATATAAATGTATGATACGTTAAAATATGAAAATGAAAATTTGAAAGTTCAAATTGTAAATTTGCAAAATAACTATGCATGTTCAAATTGTTCTCGAAATTCAAAAATTAGATATTATGGTAAACTTAATTGTTATTTTAAATTTCACAGGGGCCAGATTATAAAAAAATCCTAAATCATATATTCCATCTAAGTTTTTGATAAATTCTGTTGGTAAAAATTTGTATTGAGTTCCCAAATTTATCTTAAACTGTTTAATTTTTTTTGTCAAGTAGAGATTACTTTTTTTTTATGATTAATGCTTGATCTGACTAATATATATTTTTCCTATATATTTCTTATAGAAAAAGTAGTTTAATATTTTTTAATATAAGAAATTACTTTGTTATATCTACAAAAATATTTTTTTGGAATTTTTAACAAATAAATAGATTTATTATGATTTTTTGATAAAAATATATTTTAAATTTTAAAAATATTTCAAAATTTAATTTTATCGAATCCAATTTTTTCGATTTGGAGATTATTTTCTATGTCTTGAGAAAAATTTTCAAAATTATTTGATATCAAAATCAAAATTTAAAATTATATTTTATCATTGAATTTAAAATTAATTTTCAAAAAGTTAGAAAATCGTTTCACTTTAACAATTTTTTTAGAGATAATTCTATAAAAATTCTAACTTATATAAAAATTTGATAAATTTTTGAATAAAAATCAATTTCTGAAAATTATTTTTCTAAAGTTAGACTATACATTTCAAAAATTAATTTTCAAACAAAATTTGAAAACTTAAATTTTTTGAAATCTATTTCTAGTGTTAAAATTCTTATCAAATTTTTTTTGAAAATATTAGATTTTGGATTATGTTTTTATTAATTTTTGTAAATGTTAGTATTTCTCTTAACATGTTTTAAATTTTCGATGTGATCAAAGGGGGAGGAATAGGATTAAGTTAAGGGGTAAATTAATTTTTTTTTTTTGGTACTTACATTGTCATTTATTCATTCCTATTTTTTATGCTTGTTTTAACCCTAACTTAACTCGGTAAAAAGGGAGAGATTGTAAGTACCTAGGTTGATTTTGATGTGGTCAACCGAGTCAGGTTAGGTCTTGTTGGTTTTAAATCCCTGTGTCTAAGTGTGCATGAGCTTAGGAACGCAGGAAGTCGAGCGGAAGATGTAGGGTCGAGAAGGATTGCATGGGATGGGAGCTTACGGGCTCGGTGCATCCGAGGGACGCGAAGTTCTACAGAAGAGTATGTTGGTGGAGCGAGAATGACGCACGCGGCATCCGAGGGATGAGAAACCGGGAGGAAGCTAACTCGAGGAGAAGGCTGGAGGAGGGTTCGGGTTAACCCAACTCTAGAAGGCACGAAAATCACCCACAAAGATCCGTTGGAGATGGTTAACAAGTTGCTGACCAAAAGTCACTCGGGCGCTCCAATGCATGGGCCGCCTGAGACCCTATGCATATGGGCCCTCAAGTGACTCGGGCCCCTGTGCATACAGGTGCCTGAGAGCTAATTTTATCCACCAGCTTGCCGTTTGTGAACGTTGCGGTTCAGATAATCCTCAAGCCACGTGTCAGGTACCATCAAGCACTCGGGCGCCCTTGTAGTGCCACGTCAGCATTCAAATAGAATTGATCGGGGCAATAAATAGGCCCCCAGAGCTCAGTTTAAATCATTCATTGAACTGATTCACAGCAAACAACTTTTTTTGTAGTTTTCCATTCTTTTTCTGAGCTTTCATTTTGTAAGGGACTTCTTTGCCCGAAGGAGTTTATTCAGGAGATCTACGCTACACTTACCTTGGATTAGCAATCATCCTGGTTGCAATCAAGTAAATATCTATGTGCCTCTTTTTCTGTTATAGTTTTTCTATTAATGTTTGCTTTATTTTGCAACTAATCTGGAATCTTTGTGAGTCGCGCAAAAGATCTATTTGATTTTACAGGGGCAATTCACCCTCCTCTTGTCGGCCCATCTCGTTCCAACAATAGCATCCCTTAAGACTCTACCATCTATCATAGATCCTTCCTAACCCGATAAGACATAGCTGAATTGCATGTTCGGTGTGCAAACACTCAAGACATTGGTTGCAATTTTACCTTTTCTGGTTCGATACCTAAGTCTATCAATTGCTGGGACATTGACATTAATATAAGTCACATCTAATGCTCCCAAACAACCCTACACTCAAAGAAATATTACAAATCAAATTAATTTATTATGTACATAAAAATGATTAAAAAAATAAATTTATAGAAATTATATACTTCTACCTTAAACCATGTCCTCCTCTCATCCGTGTAATTTTTTAGGAATGGTTCGGGCTTCTTAAGCAACATGTTGTATAACCATAGAACAGAGTTCAAAACTAAATGAAATTGTCTGCTAACTGTCTCGCCGGATCTAGCTGTTTGTCGTTTTATGACCCTATTCTTCACATTATGTGCAATAATGTGAATAAAAGATATTACAAGTTCACTAATTGACATATTTTTATTTCTTTTCAGTTTTCCATGAATCGTTAGCAAAGAATAAAGTTTGTGTAAAGACCTTCTATCCATCCTACAGTTATCAACACATTGTCGATCATTATGAAAACCATCTTATTTAAGTTTATAGACCTAATATTTGTTGGTGCCGGAAGTGTAGGATCGATCGTGTCCGCTAGAGGGGGGGGGTGAATAGCATTTTTCGTTGTTCTCTACAAAATTGTTAGCGCAGCAGAAATACAAATAAAAATAAAACAAACAATATAGAACAATGCTAACAAACCGATTTACTTGGTATCCACCCCAGACGGGTGACTAATCCAAGAATCCGTCGGTGGATCACTCCCTGGATAACCTCCGGCTAGCCCTCGTCGCTCCTTGTGGGTGGAGAAACCTCGCCACAATCACCTCGACAATATCTGGGCACAAAAGACTAATAACTTACTTTACCCAAGCGAGTTTCGTCAAGAATCTCAGCCACCACGAAGTCCGCTTTAAATAAGACTCGGGCTGAAACCCTCGCCACCAGTCGACTGCTCCCAGGGCAGTCGACTGGTGCCACTGAAATTCGACCGTTGCACCCCAATGTTCGAATTCTCAGCCAACTAACCAGCCTCGACTTTTCCGAGTACAATCACGCAGCACTCGTACCCTCACGACTCGACTGACTTCTCATCCGCAGCCTCGACTGTTGTCTTCGCGTCGTCTTCATCTTCGTCCCTCGTCCCTCGGATGCACATGCAAGCCTCCAGCTTGCCTCCATGCCACCCTTCACATATGCCTCGAAGTCCGCGCCCATCCCCTCGGGTGCACACAAGCCTCTAGCTTGTCTCCATGCCACCCTTCACCGTACTGAGGTGTTCAGTCAAGTCCATATGTGTAACCTGTACAGCCTGCACACTCAACATACACATGTGAGATAACAAGGGTAAACCTAACTTAAACCCTTTGCCCAAACATCAAAACACTTGGTCATTCCGGACCACAAATTGCCTCAACAATCTCCCCCTTTTTGATGTTTGGCAATACGTTTAAGTTAGAGAAAGCAAAATAGTAGTCAATAGCAAAAACTATGCTAAACCAAATTCATATGCAATGCATACACGGATCCTATCCCTAAGCATCCCACACCTAACCCTCCAAGTTAGGAATTTTCCGAAACGGGCTTTTTAAAACCTATCCCAAGGCTCCCCACACACCTAACTTCCCAAGTTAGGACTTTTCACACACCTAACCCTCCAAGTTAGGAATTTTCACACCTAACCCTCCAAGTTAGGACTTTTCACATCTAACCCTCCAAGTTAGGACTTTTTACACCACCTAACCCTCCATGTTAGGACTTTTCACACCTAACCTCCCAAAGTTAGGAATTTTTCACAAAACGGGCTTTTTAAGACTTTTCCAAAGCTCCCCCTACACTGGACTTACAAAGGCTTTTTAAGAATCTCTCCAAGGTTCCCCTTACGCCAAGAATGGAGCAAACATGCTCCCCCTTAATCTTAGCTCCCCCTAAACCTAGGGTTTCTAGCAAAGGTAAGTTTGGTTTCCCAACTTAAACCCAAACTTCTCTCCCTTTGCCTAACATTAAAATGACTCCAATAATATCCCAATTATTAGTTCTCTCAATCCCCAATGATCCTAAACACAATGTACTAAACCCCCATACACTTGTTTCCTATCATTTGGACACCAAACCAGCTGCTGATACACAAATCAGCCCTGGGCAGTCGACGCCCCTGTTGGCAGTCGACTGATACTCTAAATATCAGTTTTTTAGGCAACATTTAGAAATGCGCCAGAAATTTCACAAATCTCCAAAAATTTCTAAATTTTGTGGAGAACTTTGTGGTACCCATACCTACTTGGGAAAAATACATTTCATCATGTATCTATCACCATTCCCAAGTTTGACACAAAACCCAAAAATTTTCCTATGAAAATCAAGGCAAACAAGGAGGTAACCTCCCCCTTAATCTATGCCTTCTCCCAATTTTCATTTTCCAAGGTCAAGTTCTACCCAACTTGACACCCTAACACCATGTTGAGCTATACCCAACCCAACACCCGAGTTCTTCCCCCTTTGACATCATTAAGAATTGCTCCCAAGAAACCTTTTCCTAGTGCCAACAAGAACTCTACAAAACCTTAAACAATCCTAAGAGTTTCCAAGTACATTTGCTAGGATATACTCTATCCTAGAAAAATATTTTTTTGATTAAGATTATCAAATGTGCTTAACTTTGGTACAATTCTCTAATTTCCTTAAGAATTTGACATTTGTATCAACTTTGAGATCTACTCATGATTCCTTGTGTTTGCCAATTCTAACCAATATCAATTTACACAAGAAATTGTCCTCAATTCTTCTCTTTGGTTTAAGTATACAAACCTCCCCCTAATTATCTCTTAACCTTAGATTCATATACTTATCATTCTTCCTTAATTTTCCATATGGCCTCACTTCACATAATCACCATTAACCCATGAGGCAAACCTTTGTTTAAGGAGTATAATCAAGGATCTTGATTTTAATGTCATATCCTATTATCCAATATGCCATTTTCCTTTACACCCTCGGATCAGTCAACTACCCATTTGGCAGTCGACTGCCAAACCTTACAGAGAGTTTTTAGGCTGAGATCAGTCGACTGCCCCCCAGGGCAGTCGACCGATACCTGATTTTCAGGTTTTTCAGTCCAATTTCAGTAATGCCTAGTTAATTCCACAAATCTCCAAAAATTATGAAATTTCGTGGGGAGATTTGTGGGGCCAATGTCTACTTGGAAAAAATACGTTTCTAAACAAATGTACTCCGGATCCCAAGATTGGCACGAAACTCAATTATCCTAAAGTGTATCATTGAAACTCATCCCAAAAGTCTCAATTGTGATTTCTCCTCACTATTTCTTCTTATCCTTGATTATAGTTCATTTCTATCATTGAATTACATGGTATACACACATTAAAACCCAATTTTACCCAATATAATTGTATTTTCATTCTTTTCACCTTAAATTCTCTTTTAATGTGCCAAAACCTAGGATTATGACTTACCTAAGTCTTCCAACCCTTTTTGGCATAATTCACCTAATTTTCTAGGAGAGAAACTTTTGAGATCCATTTACCATGGACCCTAAAGGCTCCTAGAGCTCCCCCTTGAGCTCTGAGCCCTAGCCACCTCCCTAGGTGACTCAACCCACACTAGACCACACCGGTGTGACTCCGGTGACTCTTGATCTACAAAGTGAACTTTCTTAACCTTAGACACCTTGTCTTTGGTTAACTTGTTCCTTCTACCCTCAAATGACACCCTCTTTCCATTTTTGACCTTCCCCTTCTTGTCAAAATTATATGCTTCCCCATCATACTTTCTTTTGTTGGCCTTGGAGGTCTTAGACCGGTATCCTAAATCTGATCTATCATAGTTGGGTTTTATACTACCCAACACCATGTCTAAGCCCTTAGATCCAACCGTGAATCTTTCTAGGGTCTTTTCTAATGTATCAAGCCTTGCCCTCAAGGCTTGATTTTCCCTTTTTAGACCTTTAACCTTGGAGTCCATATGTCCATTTTGGACATTCCTAGAACTGCCCATTTCCCTAGGCACATTCCTTCCCTTCTTGGGACTAGTGCAATGATCCTTAGGTCTAGAGGTCTTGGGTCTATCATTATGCATGCTCTTCCTAGGGTTTTAATCTACCTTGTTAACCCTAGTCCTATCATTATATCTAAAACCATGGTTATGCACAAGTAAATAATTTTCGTTAATTTTAGCATGCATGGATGAATGATTAACATTATTTTTAAAATGCAATGAGGAACTTGAAATTGAATTATATTTTAATCTAGGGTTAGGAATTACCTCCCTTACCCTTGAAGTTCCCCCTTGTTGTGAGCTTCTTCTCTTCCTTCTTTCCTCCTTCTCCCATCTCCTCAAGTGTCCCATTTTCTTGAGCTCTTTCTTCCTTGGACACTTGGTGTGGTAGTGTCCTAGCTCACCACACGCGAAGCATCGAATCCTCCTCTTTTTCTCTTGGGTTTCTCCAATCCTACTCTATGTTAGAATTTAATTTAATTGAAATAAGTTTAGAGTGTACCTCCTTTTTACCTTTCGGGCACTTGTCCTTGAAGTGCCCCTTTTCGTTGCAACCAAAGAATGTGATATGCTCCTTTCTCTTGGCTTTGGTGGAGGTAGAGGTTAGGTTGACTTCTTCTTCAACCTTGGATGCGGAGAATGCTTCCTCTTGTTCCGGTATGGATGAGGGTCTCTCCTCCCCCTCAATTCTTGGAATCAATACCTTCTCTTCTTCTCTTGAGGAGGTTGATGATCATTCACTCTCTCCCTCACTTGAAGATGTAGATGACTCAATTTTCTCCCATTCTTGAATCATGGAGCTCACTTCATCGGGATCTTCTATAAGTTGGTCTCGTGTAGGATTTTCATGGAATTCGACCACCTTTTTCCATAGCTCATGTGCGTTTGAATATTTTCCTACATCACTCAAGACGTTGTTAGGCAAAATATTAATCAATACATCAATTACCTTTTTATTCGCCTTGGATTGATCTTGTTGCTCTTGATTCCAATATCTAGGCCTAAGCCTCTTCCCGTGCTTATCCTTTGGAATCTCATATGACTCTTCAAGCGCGATTTGAAGGTCCCACTTCATCCCAAACCATGTCTCTATTCTTGTCTTCCAATATGCAAAGTCTTCATGGTCGTAGGGCGGCGGAATGTAGATATCTTCACTAAATTTGTCTTCCATCATTTCTTCTACCTTTATCGTGTGCTCCCTCGGCGGTTAGCCCGATCAAGAGCGGTCCTTGCTCTGATACCAATTGTAGGATCGCTTTGTTTGCTAGAGGGGGGGGGTGAATAGCATTTTTCGTTGTTCTCTACAAAATTGTTAGCGCAGCGGAAATATAAATAAAAATAAAACTAACAATATAGAACAATACTAACAAACCGATTTATTTGGTATCCACCCTGGACGGGTGACTAATCCAAGAATCTGTCGGTGGATCACTCCCCGGATAACGTCCAGCTAGCCTTCGTCGCTCCTTGTGGGTGGAGAAACCTCGCCACAATCACCTCGACAATATCTGGGCACAAAAGACTAGTAACTCACTTTACCCAAGCGAGTTTCATCAAGAATCTCAACCACCACGTAGTCCACTTTAAATAAGACTCGGGTTGAAACCCTCGCCAGAGCAGTCGACTGGTGCCACTGAAATTCGACCGTTGCATCCCAACGTTCGAATTCTCAGCCAACTCACCAGCCACCTACCAGTTGACTGCTCCCAGAGCAGTCGACTGGTCCCTGGCCAGAACCATTTCTGTGAGTTTTATCAGTCGACTGCCCCAATGGCAGTCGACTGCCCCACTCACACACCTAGGGTTTCCCTTCCCTAGTACATTTCACTCTGCACTCAAACCCTAGGACTTTCCCGAGTACAATCACACAGCCCTCGTACCCTCACGACTCGACTGACTCCTCATCCGCAGCCTCGACTGTTGCCTTCGTGCTCTCTTTATCTTCGACCCTCGTCCCTCGGATGTGCACGCAAGCCTCCAGCTTGTCTCCATGCCACCCTTCACGTACGTCTCGAAGTCCGCGCCCATCAGCTCATCGTCCCTGCTCTCCAAGGTCCCTCGGGTGCACACAAGCCTCCAGCTTGTCTTCATGCCACCCTTCACCATACTGAGGCCGTCCAGTAAAATCCATATGTGTAACCTGTATAACCTGCACACTCAACATACACATATGAGATAACAAGGGTAAACCTAACTTAAACCCTTTGCCCAAACATCAAAACACTTGGTCACTCCGGACCACAGATTGCCTCAACAAGAAGCACCAAAGTCAAACCTTTGTTTTGATAATGGCAAAGGGTTCAGAAGTTAAGATTTGTTTGTGATCTAACAGGCTGATTGAGTGTGCAGGAAAGTCCTAGGTACGCTAGGCACTAAGTCCTGGTTCATTGAATTGGGCACTAAGTCCTGGCTGCGGGCTGGACAACTAAGTCCTGACCTAAAGTTGGGCAATAAGACTTGGTGAGTGAAGCTGGGCACTAAGACCTGGTGAGTGAAGCTGGGCACCGAAGACCTTGTCGAGGACTGGGTACCGAAGACTTGGTGAGTGAAGCTAGGCACTAAGACCTGGTTAAGGACTGGGCACGAAGACCTGGTGAGTGAAGCTGGGCAAAAGTCCAACCGGAGGAGCGGATGGCAAAAAAGGTAAATTCTCTCGAGAGGGGTAGGTGAGGTCGCGTTTCCCACGGAGGGAACATTAGGCGTCGGTTCGACCTAGGGTTTCCATTTGGGAAACCCAATGTCAGAATCAAGACAGCTAAGGCTGTAAACAATGGTCTAAAATTATTATTTTATTTGCTTCTTGTGTTTTGGAACTAACATTGGTTGCAGGAAACGAAGGGACGGTGTTTCTGCAGCTCAAGCACCTCAATGGAGTAAGGCGCCTCACTGGGCTAGGCGCCTGTATTGATTCAGGCGCCCCAGTGCAAGGCTATTTCAAAGCCATCGAAGCAAACTGCCACGAAGCCTCAAGACCAAGTCAAGCTAGGTGCCTGTGTTCATACAGGCGCCCCAGACAGCTCAGGCACCTCATTGAAGGGGATAAGCGCTGACCGAGCCTGCGGATCAGAGTTCGCGCAGGAGAGGCCACGTGTCAGGCGCCCCCTTTAATACAGGTGCCCAAGAGTTGACTATAAAAGGGGGTTTACCCCCAATGCTTCAACACATCTCGCTCACATCACTCTCAACACTTTCGTTCAAGCGCTACGCTCCGACAAACTCCGACCTCGCGATTCAAGCATCGACGACGACCCGCTGCTCCGAACTTTCATCCACCTCGGGCGTCGATAACATTTAAATTATGAAAAGTGTTGTACTTTCAATTTTAATTCTATATCTATACTCGAACCTGTAAAAGATCTTTATGAATATAGAATTGTCTATCATAAACGGTCAAGGACCGTGGGCCTTGGAATAGGAGCCGATTGCGACTCCGAACCAAGTAAAAAGAACTTGTGTTAGCGATTGTTTTCTTATTTTTCGCTGCGTAATCGCTCTACTTATTCGAAAAATTTTATGATCGATATTCACCCTCCTCTATCGATTTACTCCGATCCAACAATATTATGTCTAGATAATGTTTGATAAGCATATGATATGCTCCTCCTAAACCTAGCCCTCCTTGTCTTGATAGCTAAGACAACTATCAACAATAAAAGCATAAATAACATTCTTTTAATCCTCTTCTTGCACATAATAAGTATAGAAATTATCTTCATCTCGGCCTATCATGAAAATAGGGCAATGAAAAGTAAATAGAAAGAAGTATATCAAGTTAGCTATCATAAAGAAAAGAAAAGATGGAAAGAATCTGAGAAACTATTGATAGTAGGAAGAATAAAGATAAAGAATAGAAGATTAAAGATAAAGAGATAGATTAATCGCTCAAAACATATCATGAAAAAAAATTGTCAGATAAAAATAAAAGACAAGTTTAGAAATGTCTGTTACTATGAAATTAATAGATCTTACATCATTAAATTGAAAAAGGAACTATGAGTTCCTCATTAAATTCTATGTAATCTATATCTCCATAGAAAGAGCATTATGGCATTATGCTCCTAAATCTATGAAAAAGGTATAGCCTCAACAAGAACATAGAAACTTGAAATGTTAACCCTCGAAAATCATCTAAGAAATAGGACAAAGTGTATACTAAGTCAACACCACTCTGCCTCTTCAAAAAGTTCTACTCTTTCTTTTTCTCATAAAAAGGTAGCACAAATACAATCTCGTTGGTTTCAAATGCCTAATTCCTATCATAGGACATCAAATAGAAACCAAACAAAAATTAGAGGAAAGAACCAGATAGAAATTAGACAAAAAAATACTTGTTCTTCAATTCAACGATGACCAACAAGGAAATGGATTTGTCATTTCCGTAAAGGAAAACAAGAGGCATTAGTAAAATACTTGTGCTTGGTAAATACCTGTGAAGAATGTCTTCGCGATCATGAGTGAGATGCCTTCGAAAGCCAGAAGGCTATCGTAGGATGACTTCGAACGCTGGACGTCGATCGCTGGAAGGACGCCGCCTGCTAGGGTTCACGATCGAGTGAGTGGATTTCGGCGAATGACTTCAAATACTGGAAGTCGAACATTTTGGTGCAATCTTTGTTAGGTCAGGGTTGACCTAATTTGACTAGGCTCGGGTGAGCTTATGTGTAAAATACGCTTAATTAATAATAATAATTATTATTATATATATAACAAAAATAAAAGAGGTATATAAATAAATATATATAGTTATATATATATATAAATTTATATATAATTATCATAAACAGGAATTAAAAATTGGAATCAATCATAAGAAAAATTTGGAATAATTTTCTAGAATTTTGGAAATAATTGCGGGATTAGTTGGGCGCAAAATAGGTTTATTATGAATTATTTAAGGAAAAGATTTATTTTCGGAATTATCATATATATATATATATATGTTTTCATTGAGCCTCAAACTCATAGCCCGAGTGCCGAACCGCCCTCGCTCATGCCTAGCTTTCTCGCTGACTTCTCCCTCTCGCCCGACGCAGTAGCTGCTCCTTGCGGTTGATCGCCGCTCCTCTTCTCTGGCCACGAGCGAGAGCTAGAGACGCCGTCCTTTCTCTCCCTGAGCTGATCGCCGACGCCATGATCCGTCGTCGGCCGAGCCAGCTCCTGTGGTGACTCTTTTCCTTGGTTCTTTCGATCATCCCACACGCCGGAGTTAGGGTGTTGATTTGCCCAACGCCAGATTCAATCGCCGACGCCGCAACCCCTGTCTTGCAGATCGCTTCTTTATCGCCGCCCCTCTACTTCAAGTGCGATCAGTCGCTAGCACCCCCAACTCATCTTCTTTGGCTTCGTGTGGGGTTGTATCCTTGGCGACTGAATTGGTGGATTGGAGAAAAAAAACTGATCACAGGATTTGGGCAAGGAGGGCTTCAAGCTGGTGATTGAGGTAAGATTTTGATTTTTGGTTTTGTGGTCGAATTTGGGATTGGAGTGCTTATTGTAGATAGTTTTTGATTGGAGTTTGAGTTGTAGATTAGAGTTTTGGGTCGGTGTTCTTGCTGTGTGTGTTGTCTGTGAAACCTTGCCGCATGGTACCGTAGGGGGATTAGTGTTTGATCAAGGGTAGGACTTGTGGTTGATCCTGGATGGATTCGTGTGGGAAATTGATATTGGCTTGTTTCATTTGATCTTGTGATGTTCTGTGTGGGTTATAGTTTAAATGATCTTGTGATGTTCTGATCTTGTAATGGGAGTTCATGGTGGTTGGAAGGGTTTGTAGCATGATTGGGTGGTAGGTTTTGATAGAGGTTTTGGTTGGGTTGGTTTTGCGACCCTGAAGCAGATCTTCAATGTCGGGTAGAGCTTGGAGTTTTTTTTGGTGAATGAATGGTAATTTTCTTTATTGAGTTAATTATCTTCGCTGTCTAAGGATTTGACATTGACAGTAGTTGAGATTCTAGGTTTTAGAATTTTTAGTAGGTTTGTTTTCCTTTGATCAAGTGTGGTACAGAAATGGGTTCTTGGATGGGTTTGTCCTTGATTGGGGCTTGATCTTAATGGTGTGTAGTAATTAATTTAGTTATTTTATTTCTTGTATTAATAGTTAAACCATGTCATGGATACAAGACGTTGATTCAGACTTATTTCGGGGGATCGTGAGTTTGACTTGGATACGTTCTACATTTTAAGGCGGGTACTTCTCCTTTGATTCTTGTAGTTTCGTTTACCTTAAATGCATGGTCGTTTTATGTTCTGAGTAGGATTGCTTTATCTTAAATCTATTTGCCTTGTTTCCTGCTTGATACTTATTCTGTCCTTGATCTTTGAGTAAAAGTTCAACTTGTTCAGCTATACAGTCTTATTTCTTGGTTTCTGATCTAAAGCGTACGGTGTGTACGTGTGTGCAGTAGAATAATCATTTGACCTATCTAGAGTTTGGTTGACATTAGATAAACCCTACCCAGTAGATTAGTGCATGTTTATTTACTTTGGTGCTGATTGTACTTTTCGTATGTTTCCTTATTTTAGTGTTATTGGTGTTTTCTGTTCTGCATGATTTTGAGTTTGATTGAGGAGGTGTATATTAGTGACATGCATCATAGCATTCAGGCCGACGATCGCGGGCTCCTTGGTGGTTGAGACGGGTCATCGGGTATATTTTCCTATTGTGCCACGCTTAGTCGGAGTTGTGTGCAAACAGTTGATACTCCCCAAGTATTTGGAGTCCCCACATGTATTTTGGGGTTTTAAGCCACAAGTATTTTGGCTTTTCATATCAGGGCCGCGGTTGTCGTGGTGTATTTGCATAGCCCCAGGATTTAGCGCTTGTATCTTGTCCCCTCAACCTACCCAATATAGCGGTGGTTGGTGTGTGTACAATGCAGGTCATGACATCATGTGCATATTATGTATTGTGCATTTTGCTTGTGTTTGTTGCACTTGCTTGAGCTATGATTGTTGCATTTGATTGACATGCATATACGGTTATGATTTGCATTCTATATGATCTGGATATGTTCTGCAGTATTAGCTGTTTATGGAGGTGTTAGAGGAGATTTCTGATTTTGCCCCTACGTGTTACATGGTTTTCAGGTATGTTTTATTTGTATAAATGATTTTGTTTATGTTCTTTATTCCGGAGACTGTATACACTTTGCTCTCATTATGCTTGATTTATATTCCATGCATTTATCTGCTCTTATACCCGCAGAGTTCCATTCGGAACTCACCACCCCTTGTTCTCCTTTTTGTTTCAGGTAGTCGATGGATGTGTCTCGTGCCGCCAGGAGAGGATCCAGCTGCCAGTCCCCAGTCTTGAGTAGGTTGTTTTCGTTTTTATTCTCTCGTCGTGTTTTATCGTATTGGGTCGTGTTAGTGTTGTTTTGTTTCGGAGGGTGTTTGTTTCTCTATAGATGTGTATTCGAATTTCGTATTATTTTTATTGTATTGGTGTCTTCTTGGTTTTATTATCATATCAGATGATGTTTGGTCTTTCGTTAGACGAGTATTTATTTATTTCCGCTGGATTCTTATTTGCTGCACATAGTTATAAAGATTTATGTATTATGTTTATTATTTTTCAGTTATTTTATTTAACTGCGTGGTTGTGGATATGTGAATGCCAGTCGAATGTGGTTGAGCTATTTCTATATGGAGTGATGTATGTATGAGTTTCAGATTGTCCGCCGTACAGGTGAAGTATTGCCTGATTTTCGAGCGAGCCCGGGCCTCTGGGGGCGTGACATTATGTTTGGTAAGCTTAGGGTTGAATGTTTCGATGTTTGATAATGATGTTTGAATATTGCATAATGTTTGAATATCGTGTGAGTCAAGTGGGTCAAAGTTGACTGGAGACTTGACTGGGAAATGACCTAGTAGGACTGGTGAAGTCCAGATGGATCGGGGAGATCGTACACTGGCATGGGAAAAGACCTAGGGGGACTAGACACACCTAGTGTGACTAGGTGAAGTCCAGGTGGATCAGGGAGATCGCACGCTGGCAAGGTGGAAGTCTACCGAGAGACTAGACCTATCTCGAGGGTTAGGCAAACCTGGTTGGGAATCAGGTTAAGTCCTAGCTGAGAGCTAGGCAGGAGAAATCCAGGTTGGTCAAAGGGGTTGACCGGACACTTAGTAGGGAAGTCCTAACAGGTCACGGTTGACCAAGGTTAGGCAAGGGAACCCTAGACTTGTGCACACAAGTTAGGGATGGACTCATCGATTGGGTAATCGATTTGGGTTTGGTTTCTCGCGAACAGAAGCCTTCTTGATCGATTGGGTAATCGATTAAGGAAGGTGTGAATCGATTGGGAGAAATGAGTTGTGAGAACAGAAGCTGGCTGAATCGATTGGGTAATCGATTCAGCCTCACCTTAATCAATTGGGTAATCAATCAAGGTGGTATGTAATCAATTGGGCAATCGATTACAGCAGATTTGCACGAGAGCACAAAAAGGTGTTGAATCGATTCAGCAATTGATTAAGGGTGTTCTTAATCAATTGGCTAATCGATTAAGCTTCAAAAACTAGCCGTTGAATGGCTAAGTCTAACGTGGTAATCGATTAGGAAACCCTAGGCGTCGGGTATATAGGGTTTTCACACAGGTTTGAAGCAGTATCACTCGATAGGGCTCGCACAATTCTTCTCCTTCTTCCTCGCCATTTCAAGAGAAGCTTTGGGGCATAGTATTACTGCACTTCCAAAGTTCTAGAGGCGATCTCAAGCTTGAAGAAAGCAAGGAAAGCAAAGAGAGCTTGTTGTTGTAAATCTTGTAAGATTTTCTATTGTATTTGCTTCCTCTTGTTGTATTCTTCTTGTATGCTTGTAAGAGATTTCTCCACCTCAAGAAGGAGATCTTTCATAGTGTATGAGAGAGTGAGGAGAGTCGATCCTTGGATTAGTCACCTTAAGGAGGTGGATACCAAGTAAATCCTTGAGTGTTAGCATTGCTTGGAGTCTTCAGCAGCGAAAAATCTTCTACAAGTAAATTGGAGCTAATCACCCCCCTTAAGCTCTCCTACCGGTTTCAACAAGTGGTATCAGAGTGAGGTCGCTCTTCTTTGGACTCATCACCAAGAGAGCAAGAGCTAGAGGAAGAAGAAGAAGTTTGAAGAAACCCTAATTTCAAGAAGCCATCATCAAGAGGGTTAAATTCAAAAATGGAGTTAGGCTACGACACCCAGGCACCTACACCATTCGACAAGGCCAATTTTGATCTTTGGAAGACAAAGATTGAAAATTTCTTCATGATGGAGGTAGAGCAATGGTTTGCTCTAATGGAGGGGTTTAAAGCTCCAACAAATTCTAAAGGAAAGCTCCTCAAGAAGACCAAATGGAATGAAGAACAAATTAAGAGGTGTGAGGCCAATGACAAGGTAACCAAAATTTTGGTTAATCTATTGCCAAAAATCATCTTGAGTCAAATTGGAGACTATCAAGATGCCAAGGAGCTTTGGAGCAAATTGACCAAGCTTCATGAAGATCCCTCCACTGTACTAAATCAAGACAAATCCGATGAGGTAAATTCATTCGATGAAGAGGATTCGGAAGTTGAGAGATGCTCAACATCCGAGGAGGAAATTCAAGAAGCTTCTACTTCAAGGATTGAGGGGGTGCAAAATTTGACATTGACACCGGAACAAGAAAAGGCTTCAACATCACTTTCCGATGTCAATGAAGAGGAAGAAAGTGCCACCCCTACAAGCAAAGGTATAGAAATTTCAATTTGTAAAAATAAAAATCATATCATTTATTTTGAGAGTAGGGAAAGAGGATACTATAAGAGTAAGTGTCCTAATTTGATCAAAAAGAAGGTGCAAGTGGCACCCAAGACCAAGGAGAAGCCAAAGGAGGTCGGCCCCGTGGCAAAGAAGGATAAGAAGCACATTATGTGCTTCTCATGAAAACAAAAGGGACATTATCAGAATCTATGTCCAAAGGGGAAGGATCCGACTAAGGCAAAAAGGAGGAGCTTAAATTAAGGGGGAACCTCCAAGAACAAGACTAAGGTACCATTAGGTAATGGTACTTATTTTCATCATGATAATATATGCATGCCAGAAATAATTATTATCATTTTAATGCTATTTATCATGAAAATAGGAGACATGAAAAACCTAAGGAAAACTATAGAGTCTTCCATGCTAGGACTACCACACCTAAGGATAGAGAATAAATTAGAACTTCCCATGATAGACTTACCCAACACAAGGCCAAGAAGAATAATCACTAAGGTTATATTAGAAAACCAAGCTTTGATGAGGTAATGATGGAAAATCAAGTTTTGAGGTCAAAACTTGATAAATTGGAAAAATCCCTTAAGAAAATAGAAAATCTATTTAAGGGATCAAAAATTCAAAACCTAGATTTAGAAAATTAAGGGTCCTCTAGGAGCAAGAAAGGTTTGGGGTACAAACCTAAAACCAAGAATGATGGTTCATCTTATCATAGAGTTCCATATAGGTATGGAACTCAATCTAGGTCTAGGGGTTGAGTTAAGGCCACAAGGGAAGTCATCCCTAGAGTTGACCAAGATAAGACCAACATGACTAAGGCTTCGGAGAAGCCTAGAAAAGTTATTAGGAATGTATCAAGAGAAGCTATCCCAAATGAATACCTAAAACACCCAAGGAGCACTAATAGGTTTTGGATTCCTAAAAGTGTGTTCGCCACACCCTAGATAGGCCTCGGGAGTGTCAACTCAAATTAGACGGGTAGTTAACCCAACCTTGATGAAGTTGGCACTTTGGGACATTTTCAAGGAGTTACTACCCTTGAAAATGATGGAGTCATTTGTTTACTCTATGAGGAGTAAAATTGTGTCAAACTATATTTTTAAAAAATTACACTAAATAAAGTTGACACAACTAGGTTAGAAACCAAAGATATGCCAAGTTGGGGAGTTTCAGCATTATCTTGGAAATTAGGGGCAAAATTAGGATTATCAATGGCTTAGCGATGAGTTATTGATACTTAGATAGAAAATCTAGGTATTTTCTTTTGTGCTACTATGCCATATTTTGTATGCCCAATCACATGTCATTACATCATGATTAATCATTCAGATTTTATTATGAAAATATTACATGTCATGTCATACATGCATCATCTAGTTATAATTTTTTTTAAAAAAAATTCTCATATGATGCATGTCATAGTCATTATCATGCATTAATTTAATTATTATTGAAATTAAGGACATTGGCATTAATTGACATTCTTGGTAAATGATCAAAGTTTATAATGCCTAGGTAGAAATGCATGAACCCTTAGTTTAGGGAGAACATGACTTTCACATCTCACGAAGATCATAAGTTGACTTGTGTGTATTTTGAGATGCATTAGAAACAAGTGAGATATTAGGGTGATGAATGAAACTCAAGGTGTTGATTAATGTGCATCCTATTGAGTTTTAGGTTCATCAAAACATGAGTATAAATGAACTTCAATCATTCGGAAAGCTAATGTACAAGTCATGTGCATTTAGCCCAAGGAATATGGTTGGAAATTATTTTTGAAACCTATTTCAAAACTATCTTGGAAAATCTTGGAAAATAGAGTGAAACATTGAAGTATTTCAATGGTGTCCAGTTTTGTGTCAATCTTTAAAAAAAGGAGGTATTTTCATATAAAATTATTTTTCCTTGATAATATATATTATAAATAATGTCTATACAAAATTTCGAGATTTCGGACTGAAATTATTTTCAGAAATTAGAAACTCTCAATCGATCAGGTGATCGATTAGGACAACATCAATCACAGAAGCTCCCTTAATCGATCGATTAAGGGAAGCCGTAATCGATCAGGGAATTGATTAAGGCATAGCTTAATCGATTGGGGCCCAACACCAATCGATTGGCATGACTGAAACTGTCTGTTTTCAGTCAGTTAACCCAATTTGAGTAACTTAACAATCCCTAGCCCCTTGAAATACTTTTATAAGTATATTTGGGTAAATTTCATGGTGAAATAAAAAAGGGAGTTTGTTTGATGAAACCTATAGGGTTAGAGAAAGGTTTTGATTCAAGCTTTGAATCTCGGAATCTCCTAACCTCGAGTTGAGATTTCCTAAAATTTTAGGAACTCAAAAATCATTGTTGGTGCAATGATAGAGGGTTAGAGCATGTTTTGAGGGGGAGGTCTTCCTTAAAAGAATGTGATTAAATTTTTATTTTTGGGATAAGTGGAAGAATGAAGATTGGGAATCTTCATTACGATGAATGCTCAAGATTGAACATGGGGTTAAATGGAAGGTATGAGACTTTCATTAGGCATGTCTTTGACCATCTAGACTCTCGGGGAGAGTTTTTTATGTGTGTCAATGGGGGAGAAGATTGAAAGGATAATAGGGATTAGTCTTTCTCAAACATATTGTCAAACATCAAAAAGGGGGAGATTGTTGGTGCAATCTTTATTAGGTCAAGGTTGACCTAGTTTGACTAGGCTTGGGTGAGCTTATGTCTGGTAAGCTTGGTAAGCTTAAGGTTGGATGTTTCGATGTTTGATAATGATGTTTGAATATCGTGTGAGTCAAGTGGGTCAAGGTTGACTGGAGACTTGACTGGGAAATGACCTAGTGGGACTAGATGAAGTCCAGGTGGGTCGGGGAGATCGCACGCTGGCATGGGAAAAGACCTAGGGGGACTATGCACACCTAGTGGGACTAGGTGAAGTCCAGGTGGATCGGAGAGATCACACGTTGGCATGGGAAAAGACCTAGTGGGACTAGGTGAAGTCCAGATGAATCGGAGAGATCGCACGCTGGCAACTAGACCCAACTCGAGGGTTAGACAAACCTGGTTGGGAATCAGGTTAAGTCCTAGCTGGGAGCTAGGCAGGAGAAATCCAGGTTGGTCAAAGGGGTTGACCGAACACTTGGTAGGGAAGTTCTAACAGGTCACGGTTGACCAAGGTTAGGCAAGGGAACCCTAGACTTGTGCACACAAGTTAGGGTTGGACTCAATTGATTGAGTAATCGATTTGGGTTTGGTTTCTCATGAACAGAAGCCTTCTTGATTGATTGGGTAATCGATTAAGGAAGGTGTGAATCGATTGGGTAATCGTTTGGGAGAAATGAGTTGCGAGAACAGAAGCTGGCTGAATCAATTGGGTAATTGATTCAGCCTCACCTTAATCAATTGGGTAATCGATCAAGGTGGTATGTAATCGATTGGGCAATCGATTACAGAAGATTTGCACGAGAGCACAAAAAGGTGATGAATTGATTTATCAATCGATTAAGGGTGTTCTTAATCGATTTGCTAATCGATTAAGCTTCAAAAAATAGCCGTTGAACGACTAAGTTTGACGTGGTAATCGATTGGGTAATCGATTATGAAACCCTAA
Source organism: Boesenbergia rotunda (assembly GCA_024364735.1). NCBI lineage: Eukaryota > Viridiplantae > Streptophyta > Magnoliopsida > Zingiberales > Zingiberaceae > Boesenbergia > Boesenbergia rotunda. The sequence goes on along the minus strand of JAGFNQ010009134.1, from coordinate 69,241 downwards.
GCGTCGGGTATATAGGGTTTTTACACAGGTTTGAAGTAGTATCGCTCGATAAGGCTCGTGCAGTTCTTCTCCTCCTTCCTCGTTATTTCAAGAGAAGCTTTGGGGCATAGTATTGCTGCACTTCCAAAGTTCTAGAGGCGATCTCAAGCTTGAAGAAAGAAAGGAAAGCAAAGAGAGCTTGTTGTTGTAAATCTTGTAAGATTTTCTATTTATTTGCTTTCTCTTGTTGTATTCTTCTTGTATGCTTGTAAGAGATTTCTCCACCTCAAGAAGGAGATTTTTCATAGTGTATGAGAGTGTGAGGAGAGTCAATCCTTGGATTAGTCACCTCAAGGAGGTGGATACCAAGTAAATCCTTGAGTGTTAGCATTGCTTGGAGTCGTCCGCGGTGACAAATCTTCTACAAGCAAATCGGAGCTAATCACCCCCTCTAGCTCTCCTACAGGTTCCAACAGAACATTGCAACGACGCTGCCTGCGGTTCACGATCGAGTGAGTGGGATTCGGCGAATGACTTCAAACGCTAGAGAAGTCGGACGTTGGATGGACGCTGCCTGCTAGGGTTCTCGATCGAGAGAAGTGGGATTTGGCGAAGATGAGTCATGAGAAGGGGTTATATTAAGGGTAGATTTGAAATTTAATTAATAGTTAGGGATAGTTTTGTCTCAAATAGTAAAAATTTAAGAATATTTTTGGCTAAAAAATTACATTAACCCTGGAATCAAGCAAAATCCCACTTTTCCTTAGTTTTCTGATTTCGGGTTGCATGACCACTTTTGCTAATGTGGCAAGTATAATTGATTACCTAGAATTCTTTGTTACCTAAACCAAATAAGGTTTTTATTGATAACCTTAATGAATAACCAAGATTATCAATGATAACCCTTAAGCAAACATACCCTTAACGTGGTTCGGAGATAGCGCTCCTACTCCACGGCTGTCCGTAAGGTGGACAATCTCGATCCGTCGGTGGATGACTCCATGAAAGGCCTCCGGTTAGCTCGTATAGCTCTTGTGGATGGAGAAACCTCGCCACAAACTCGCAAGCAACTTGAGCTCTTGTAGACTACTAATAAGCTTTAATCAAGCTTATTTCATCAATCTTTGCTCCTAATACAGCCGTTACCAGTCGAATGGTATCAACATCAGTCGATTGTTAGTTGTCGAATTTGAACGTTATAAGTCAACGTTCAAATTCAACCGATACCAGTCGACCAACTGATCTTTTTGTGACTTCCACTAGTCGACTATTCCTAGTAGCAGTCGACTGCCCAAACCCTAAACCTAGGGGTTCAACCCCGAGTATAATCATTTTACACTCACCCTCGCCCGACTAACCTAGACTTAGCCTTCTAGCCTCTTCCATCAGTCTTGCGTCTCTCGGATGTCTCTCCATCTTTCATAACTTGCCTTCTGGAGCTTTCTTCGGCTTCGGTCCTTGTTGTCGGGTTTTTCTTTGTCAAGATCCTACTTGAACTTCCCTTGTTGTGTCTATATCCTGCACATTCACAATGCATATCAAATATAATAATAAACTTAATTTAAACATTTGCTCAAATATTAAAACCTAGGTACCTAGATTACTCCAATACCCTGATATTGTGGGCTTATGTTTGATGTTATTTTCTTAAAATAAATTTATCGCCTGTGACAGATTTGTCTCATCTGATAGTGCTTTTTCAGAGTGGACTTCCCGAGTCTAAATGGAACATCGCTTAATGAATGTTGATTGCTCCCGAATAGTCCCCTCTAGCATTTGACGAATGACGGATATCGAGGTTTGCATTTGAGCTAGGTAATTTCTTTAAAATAGATTCATCTCCTCCACAAGTGTTTCGAGGTCGCGCTAGATATGTATTTCCCAAGATATAAGATATAATGGCACAATCACATACATAATTCACATACGTAATGTAGCATTGTTTGTTAGTGATGAATAGAGTTAGTACCTCAGTGCAAATTATGGGAAGGTCCATTAAACAGAGTGCATGACATAACGAAGGTGGAAGGACGATGTACTTTTGCATCTGTTGTTTTTTATTTTTTTTATGATCTACCTATGGCAGAAACCTCCAGATATAGTAGCTATCAACAAGCAGCAGGGAAATGCTTATTCATCTCCCGCGCCCACTGCGGGCGACTTCCAGCCACCTATCCCGATCATAGTATATCCTGAGAGAGGTGAATCCTAGGGATATCGACAATACGATCTTACAGGATTGTCGGCGATCCACTATGATTCATCTTTCCTAAAGTATAGTTTGATCCGAGATAGCAGCCGGATACCACTGTCTGTAGACGAGCGACAATTGGGTCGGCCATCGCCGATGAATGGAAGTTTTGGGCACGAGGACAAGAAGAATTTGAGATAGAAGATTCAATCTCAGGGGTCGTCTCAATCCGTTCTGAAACTAGATAAAAAAAAAAGACTTTAATAGTTTTAAAAAATTAATATTAAATTTTAATATTAATATTTTTTTTTTTGGAGATGTAAAAATATTAATTAAAATTTTATATTCATGCGATAATAAATTTTTTTAATTGATAAAATTATCAAGTTATTTAACTTTTTTTAACATAAATTTTAATTTTGAAATTATATTAATAAATATTATCATTAATATTCTATAAGTTATTAAGTATAAAAAAATAATTTTTAAAATAAAATTTAGTATCCTCATTTTAATTTGGATTTATTTATTTCTAAAGTATTATTCTAACGAAAATTAATTGATTTCATTTAAATTTTTAATTGATTTTTCTAAATTTTGATTATAGTATTAGTAATAAATATATAAAGTACATTTTTTCATTGAATAAATTCTTCTAATATGTAGAATCAATTTATTTCATGCTTAAAACAACTAACATTCGCAGAGAATAAATGAAAAATACTTGCCTCTGCGACGGAGACGGTTAAGCCCTTTCAAAAATTAATCTAAATTTGAATCCTAATAAAAGATTTTCTTTAGAGCGATGGTAATAACGTTAGCAACTTTATTTGGATGGATAATAAGTTACCAACTCTGATTGACTAGAAATCATCCAAATAAAATATCTATCAAAAGTCAACTCTGTTAATTTTGACCAAGTTAAGTTTTAACTTATATCATATTTGACCAATATTGTTGAGAAGCATGAAGGCTTAATCGAAGACTTTGACCAAATAACATACGTGGACAGCTTGCATGCACAGAAGCTTCTACTGTTTAAAAGATTAACCTTATCTTTTATAATTGATGGTGTTGAATAGTCTGTGGTGGGCATGCGGGCTGAAGAAGCTTGGTGGCAAGATGTGGCGAGTCTGAGCGACTCCCCTTTCAGAGCTCCCAGGACCCTCTCGGGAAGGGGATCCTTCGGCCCTCCCCCTCCCCCTCCCCCCGTAAACACGCTTCGGAGATCAGATAAGAAAACCCTTTCCGGGATCAACCCGAGAAGTCGGGCCCCAAGACCACCTTGGGGAAGCGGAGTGCTCGGGACTTCCTAGGCCAGAAGACCCCGAGATCACCTCGGGGGAGCGGGGCCTAAGAAGCATTCGACCTCAAGTAACGACCCCCTTTTCTCGGATCTGCGGATAATCATCCCCACTATCACGAAGCCATCATGACCTCTAAATGTCGCAATGTGTCGAACTTAATAACGGCATGGACCGTTTCAAAGACTATCCGATAACCAACGAAGGGGAGACGTCGCATAGATCATGGGGACGCACGAAGGTAGCCGCCGCAGGTATAAAAGGTACTTCAGCCCCTCTGGTAATGGGGTTACGCCTTCTCTACTATTCACATAGTGTCTTGTCTTCTTTTCATCTTCTCTATCGAGGCACTGACTTGAGCGTCGGAGTGGCTCTGCCTGACAACCTCCGACGTGTTCCCCTAACGCTCGTGTTAATCTCGCAGGGTGTGGAGTTCCTCCTCCAACGTCAGCATCCGCATGGGCTAATCCCTGGTGACTGGCCATCGACGTCGATTCCTTCCGGAATAAATTTGGCGTCGTCTGTGGGAAACCAGTAAAGCACCAGAAGGAGCACCGATGGCAGAGCCGGCGGGACAACCCATTGTCCTGACAAAGGAGGAACTGGATCGCTTGGTGGCCAACACCGTCAAAGAGGCGCTCGAACAATACCAGATTGAGCATGCCACCTTACAGCGAGGTGTTCCTATGTGGGAGGAGATCCCTAGAGTCTCCATCTCGCACCTTCAACTGTGAAGATCTGTCACGCCACCGGGACGACCCGCCGGTGTAGCCCTGGGATCCAAGCGAGACTCCCCCGGATATGTTGAGAAGGTCAACTCGGTAGCCTCTAGCGCACTGAGACATGAAGAGGGGCAGGGGAAGAGAGAGGAACATAAGTCCTCCCCTAAGGCTCCCTCCACTCCCTTCTCGTCGGAGATTGTGGAAGACCCCATGTCGAAGCAGTTTCGCGGACTGGGGATTGCTGAATACAACGGGAAGGCAGATCCGGAGAATCATGTCTGCAAGTTCGAAAATGCGGCGCTCCTCCAACAGTACACCGACAGGGTAAAGTGTTGGGTGTTCTTGAACACTCTATCCGGAGTGGCCTAACGCTGGTTCCAGAGGCTGCCCCGGGTTCTATCAACTCCTTCATGGAGTTCAGGACTGCCTTCCTTCACCACTTTGCCAGTAGCAGTCGCTATCAGAAGACGACATTAAACTTGTTTGCTCTCAAGAAAAAGCCAAAGGAACCGCTCAAGGAGTACATCCAACGGTTCAACCGGGTGGCACAGGATGTGCCAACAGCGACATCGGAGATCCTCGTCAGTTGCCTGCACTCAGGGGCTTGCGGAAGGGGATTTCTTTGGATCTCTAGTAAAGAAGCCACCCACCAGTTTTGACGACTTGCTAGGGCGCCTGTCAAGCATGTCAATGTGGAGGAGGTGCAGTTCGCCCGTCGTAAGGAACCAGCCAGAGTCCCCCATCAGGTCGTTACCCGGTCCTAGAGGAGGGAACCCCCGCCCTGGCTCGAGGAAAAGACCTTCACCTAGGGAAGGACCAGTGGGCTGACAGGCGAAAGTTGGTCGAGACAGTGGATACTGAGCAAACGAAGTCATTGATGAAGTATTGTGGTTTCCACGGTAGTATGACACACTCCGCCGAGGAGTGTCATGCTTTGAAGAAAAAAATGAGTGAAGAAGCATACCCCAAACCTCGAAAGAAGTGGAAGAAGACGGGGTATTGTCGAAATTTCCCTCGGCAAAGCTTTTCTCCCAGACGGAGGCCGTTGAGAGAGAACGAGACCCGACACCAGTCCCGATCTCAGTCTAGGGGAAGGAGCCAGGGGCCAGCACCCCGCAAATCTCCCTCCTTAGAAAGAGACCTCCAGAAAGGCAAGGCCCTTGCACGTAGCCCGCCCTCTGGACATGTGGGAGTTATCTCCGGAGGTCCCACTGGTGGAGATTCCCATTTGGCCAGGAAATCCAACACTTGACGTCTAGATAACTATGCAATTGGGACGAGCCAGAGTTAGGATCGTGGCCCCACGATCTCGTTCGGCCCCGAAGACATGGAAGAGGTGGAAGTTGTTGGGATCTCTTGATGACATAAACACAAAAAAGCAGCGGAATTAAGATCCTTCGAGAGATCCATGCGAAAGAAAACTTGTACGAAGTTCATCTATCTAATAGATCTATCTAAAGTGTGTACCTTTGGAGCGTGCCCTTGCGTTTATCCAGCTCGTCCAAGTGCCGTCGGATCTCTTGCACGTTGAAGTGTCCGTGCCTCTATGCGTATCCACACAAACATGATATCTCAACTTCGGAGAAGAGCTACCTTAGTTGTACTAGCAACTTGAGGTAGCGCACAAAAGCACCAAGAACCCAAATGTTCGGCCAAAGAGGGGAAGAGGAGGAAGAGAGGAAGAAAAATGACTTAACTTCATCCAAAATGACAAGAAAACTCTTTTATACTCATCCCATGAATATGAAGAGTTTTTGTCCCTTTAGCTTCCTTTCATTAAAGCCAATAAAGAGCACATCTTCTCATGTGGCTCTTCAACTTCTCTCCATTCAATGAAGAGAATCATTTTCTCTTCCTTTATTATTAATTCATTAAACACTTTAATGAATTAATATCTCATCCAAATGTGACTGAGTCTAATCTAAATGAGTCTAACTCAAATTAGATCTCAATCCCATAATCCAATTAGATTCACTTGAGTCTAACTCAATCAATATAATTCGGATTAAATCTTAGTCTATTTAAGATCAATCAATCTCCGAAGCATCGTGTCCTTAGTGTGTGACCCAATAGTTTCTCGTAATGTTGGCAATGTGCCTAAACCGCTTTAGACACATAAGAAATGATCGACATCTAGCAATGTATCATTGCTACCCAAGTAACAAGTAAAGTCGAGATCCGAGTTAACCTTCGCGACTATGATAATGTACGACCTTGTCCTTCTATACTCGATATCTAGATTGACCAATGAGACATAGACTGTATCATCCTCGATCAACCTTTGTGTTTCTTGATCCCCAAGTGGACTCACTCAAACAAATGAGCTCAATATCTCATATTAACTCATTTGAGCATGGTCATGCGTTTTAGCAGTCCTACTAGATCAAGGGACTCACAGATATCACTCCCGTCATATGGGAGGGATAAATCCCATCTACATCGCTCACATCCCTCCGTATAATTTCATTATATACGCAGTGATCGCCTTTATAGTCCAGCCTATTATGGGTGACGTTTGACGATACCAAAGTACATAACTCCTCATGTAGGGAACCGTAGTGACTTCAGGTCTAAGGACTATTCATACTAATAGTCACATGAGAAAGTTTATAACACTCATATGACAATCTATGAAACTTTCTCATGGCGGGTCAATTCAGTACACATTCTCTAATGTATACTCATGTGTCAACTTGATATCACATATCCATGACTTGTGAGCTCAAGTCATCAATTGACCTACATGCTAGTCTCCATGCATTAATATTGTCCTTGAATATTAATGTTTGACTAGAAATGATTTAGTGTAGTGTTCTCTACATTATCTCACTATCGATTCAACCAATCGATATGATGTAGAAAAGAACCTATTACCCAAGGACATTATTATACTTAGTATTTGGCACAAGTATAATGTAAGTATAATAACCAAACATGCCTTTATTAATGATAGAATATGATACAAAAAGTCCTAGTCAATCATCACATAATTGGCTCTAGGACTCCTACTAACAGAAGCTCCCCATGAAGACGCCTTGGTGATCCTTGCCTGCATCGCCAACTATAAGGTCAAGCGCATCTTCGTGGATATAGGAAGCTCCGTGAACATCTTGTACAAGGCGGCACTGGACCAAATGCAGATCGATGAGGATGAATTACTGCCGGTCTCGACCCCACTGTTCAGCTTCACCGAGTATCGAGTACAACCGATAGGGCAAATTACCCTATCGTTATCATTGGGTAGCGACGTACTCGAGAGGACCAGGAGGACACCCTTCTTGATCGTGGACGCTCCCTCATCCTACAATGCTATTTTGGGCAGCCCGACGCTCAGTATCTTTCAAGCGGTGGTCTCCGTCTACCACCAGAAGATAAAATTCCTGATTGGCGACCGAGTGGCTGAAGTCAAAGGGGACCAGCTGGTGTCTCGGCGATGCTACAGTGGGGAAGTCAGGGTGGAGTCCCAGAAGAACCCGAGGGCGCAAGACGACTAACTGGAGGGGGCGACCATGAACAGAAGGATAGGAACGGAAGGCTCGTAACGCTAGGGCAGGCCAGCTGTCTTTAGTCTGGTCACCCCCGGTAAGATGTGTGTCGCATACTGTGTACTTATCTATGTGTTCTTGCTGCCTTGCAATAAATTCACGAAATAAAGAAATATGCCCTCGCACAAGTACCAGTACGTCAATCAAAACCCTAATACCTCGCAGTGGTATGGATGTCTGGGATACTTAGGCTTGGTCTGGGTGCTACGGGCTCCCAACCAAGAATCAAAAACCCTAATATCTCTCGGTGCTGCGGATTCCCAGGGTACTTAGGCTTGGTTTGGGTGCTACGGACTCCCAACCAAAAATCAAAAATCCTAATACCTCGCGGTGCTGCGGATGCCCGGGGTACATAGGCTTGGTCGGGGTGCTACGGACTCCTAACCAAGAATCAAAACCCTAATTCCTCGCGGTGCTACGGATGCCCAGGATACTTAGGCTTGGTCTGGGTGCTACGGACTCCCAACCAAGAATCAAAAACCCTAATACCTCGCGGTTCTACGGATGCCCGGGGTACTTAGGCATGGTCTGGGGGCTACGGACTCCCAACCAAGAATCAAAACCCTAATACCTCGTGGCGCTGCGGATGCCTGGTGTACTTAGGCTTGGTCTGAGTGCTATGGACTCCCAACCAAGAATCAAAAACCTTAATGTCTCACGGTGCTGCGGATGCCCGGGGTAGTTAGGCTTGGTCTGGGTGCTACGGACTCCCAACCAAGAATAAAAAACCCTAATACCTCGCGGTGTTACGGATGCCCGGGGTACTTAGGCTTGGTATGGGTGCTATGGAATCCTAACCAAAATACAAAACCCCTAATACCTCGCGGCGCTGTGGATGCCCGGAGTACTTAGGCTTGGTCTTGCTACGGACTCTCATCCAAGAATCAAAAACCCTAATGTCTCGTGGTGCTGCGGATACCCGGGGTACTTAGGCTTGGTCTGGGTGCTACGGACTCCCAACCAAGAATCAAAACCCTAATACCTCGCGTTGCTGCGGATGCCCGGGGTACTTAGGTTTGGTCTAGGTGCTACGGACTCCCAACCAAGAATCAAAAACCCTAATACCTCGTGGTGCTGCGGATGCCCGGGTATTGTTAGGATGTATACTAAAAGCCTTGCCTTTTACGTATGGTCATCCACATTTTGAAAGAGAATTACAACACTAGATGCGTATTTATATTGGTATATGCATAAAAGTCCTTTACTTTGCATTGTAGATAACATGGTGTGTGGTGTCATACAGAAGATCATGTTATCAGTTTCTTACCTAGTATAAGTAGAGGCTCACAACCGAGATGGAATTGGACAAACCATCGGGATGGTTGTAGTGTAATTAGGTGTGGTTGGTCTTGACCATAGAATTATACTAGTGTGCTTTGTGTGCATTGAGCATGACCAAAACCAGAGGTCATCCATTTTATACTGACTTGATAATTGGATTTGACCTCAGATTTATTATGGAGTACAATCCTTAAATCCCGATATAATAACGAGCACATATAGTTAATTATTATTTCTTTGATTTATCAATGGGTGAGATTTATTCTGTTAAATTGATAGGCCCGATAAGTTAGAAAATAATATTAATTATATGGTGTGCCATTGATTATTGACGGAATCCGTATCCTAGTGAGTCGGGATGATGATGCCCCCTTGATGAGCTCAAAAGGTTCATCATGTTAAACCCTGCAGGTGGATTTGATCCGACATGATGATAAGGTTGAGTGGTACTAGTCTAGGAGCCAGAAGTCGATTAATTAAAATTGTCAGTAATTTAAATTAATCGACGGGCATTCGATATCTTAAACACGGGGGGATGGATGACTCATAATAGGTGGAGCCCATATGTAAATATGGGGGTTGGTGAGGTAATTCAATGGAGATCCTTTAGTGGAATGAATCTTCATTAATGGACCGAGTTTGGATCCATTAGCAGGCCAAGATTTAACTCCTCCTCATGGTCCCTATCGTAGCCCTATATATATACCCCATGTGGCATGAAACCAAGTGAATAAATTAATCCAATTGAAACACAAGAAAACCCTAGTCTATTCTCTCCTCTCTCTCTCTCTCCCTCTCGGTTCAGTGGCGCCGAACAAACAGCAGGGCTATTTTCTTCTCCAAGCAGTGCGGTATTTTTCTTCTCCACGCAAGGTGGTGCTTTTCCTCTCCACGCAGTGCGGCGCTAAGCTTAAGTGCAATGGAACGACAACATTGCATGGGTTGTGCATGCAAACATTGCTGCATGAGCTATGCGGTGCCAAACTCATGGTTTTGCTTCTCTGTGAAGTTCAACCCGTGGCAAGCACAGCGTTGGAGAAGAGCTCAATGCCATTGTATGGCTTGCGCCTCCATGGACCAAGAGAGATGAGCAGAGTTGCGTTTGTTCACGCAACTCTTGAAGAGCAAGAAGGTTGCTGTTCGGGCGCAACCTTCGGTGGAGAGCAACCTTCGGTGGCTTTCGGTGGAGAGCAGGGCGCATGTGGAGTCGAGCAATTTGGCAGTCCACGCAACTTACAGCTCGTAGAAAAATTGCTCACACAATTTTCAGGCTATGGAGAAGTTGTTGACGACTGCGGTGAAGTTGCTCGCAACTTTGCTCAGGGAGCAAAGCTCATGCGCCAGCGATGGAGGAGAGGAGTAGTAGGGTTTCGTGTTTGGATTATCTTCTTCCTAGGAGCAGTCGACAACATCCCTTTGGTTAGGGATTGGTTGGCGCAAGGAGAAGGGATCGACCTGGTGACCACGGTTCTTGGTAGATCGTCGCCCACACGACGTCCAAGAGGGGAGGGTCATACGGTAGAAGATCGTGAGGTAAAGAGAGGTATATTTCTCTCTCGGCTCTTTTATTTTGCTTCATCATTTTATGTGTATTAGTTAATTATTTTGATTTTTGAATCATGGTTAATAATTAATTAATTGGACCCCGATCATAAACACAAGAACTGGCGATCCACTAGTTGTCTCTTCCGCGGTCGTTCAGTTAGGAGAATTCAAGGCATGATCTTTGTGATTAGCCAAGTTGTAATTCATACCGAACGATACGATGACGAGATGGTCGTTGGGAGACGACTCTCCATTCGGATTAATTTTTAATCCATAGACATGGAGAGGTCTCTCAAGGACGACCAAGTATTCGCTAGGGAAACCCGCCAAGCCATACCCAACAATTGGTATCAGAGCTGAGGTTTCCGATTTTATGTGTTTAGGATTGGTTAATTTTTGCATTTATTCATACATTTTATTTTGTTGGATGATATGTGGATGTGCGTAGGCTAACTTTGTGTTGCAGGCACAAGATTCCAACTTATCATGGCCAAATATTTGATATGTGTGAATGGTTGTGCAATGTTTTGTAATTAATTAAATCCTCGGGGTTGACGAGGCTAAGTAGTAATAAATTTTTGTAATTAAATACGACACATGTTTAGCCAAGCTTTTTGTTTACATTTGATCTAGATTTTATGTATGTTCCTTCATGGAGTATAGGATCAATGATGTAAATAATTAGCTAGTCATCTCAGCTCGGATATCCCTCAAGGTGGCTTGCGCATAAGGGAGGAGCGGACGAGGTGACGACACGGCTGGAGGCACATTGGAGACCAAGGCATCAAAGTTGGAAAATCTAGGATTTTCTTTTTCATTATGTTGGCTATGTGTTTGTCGTGTGTGTGCTTGTAAAATTCCTTGAACTAAATAACTAAGTGGGAGAGGGACCCTAAGGGTCCCGTGACCTCCATTACAATCCGATAAGTGATGCGAACAAGCCCGCGTGTCAGCTCTAAGTGCCTTCCTCCATAACGGATAGGCTTGTTCTACGGATCACTCGGTCGAAAAAGATTATAGAAAATTATTGAAGAGCGTGTGTACTTCCCCAACGGAAGACACATAATCAAAAATGATTTTCTTAGTGTCGTGTAATGGTAACCACTTAGATACAAATATTAGTATCCTCTCTAACGGAGTCACTGCTATTATTTGTAGGGTCGAAGTGAACCAACTATTAATCTTATTTGTCAAAAAGTTAGGTTGACTAGATAATAAGATTAATGGGTAAAATCTCCTCTAACGAATGTAGGATTCGTATACGTCCACACTAACGTGTAAGTACCCCTGGTTAATTTTGATGTGATCAACCGATTTAAGTTAGATCCTGGTGTGTTTAATCCCTCTGCTAAGTGTACAGGAGCTTAGGTACGGAGGAAGTCGAGCGTAGGTCGTAGCGGACAAGAAGGATTGTGCGGGGAAGTGAGCCGACGGGCTCGGTACAATCCGAGGGATGCGAAAGCTGCGGAAGAGTACGCCGGTGGAGCGTGAAGGACGTGCGCGGTGTCCGAGGGATGAGAAGCCGGGACGAAGAATGCTCGAGGGGCGAAAGGCCGGAGTCGGGTTCGGGTGAGCCTAACTCTAGTTGGTCGGAAATCACCCAGAAGACGAAGAACCAAAAGACTGATCAGTTTGACCATGTCAAACAAGGCGCTTGAAAAAAAAATTTAACTACTGCTAAGAAGACTTGATCCCAAGACCTTACCTAAAATATATTACCATGGTTACCACTTGGGATAGCTGGTGATGACAACATACAACTGCCGATGTTACTACTTCAAGATTACAACAACGAAGTCTAGAGCAGAAGAAAAAGTCTTAAAGGATAAAACCTTATCCTTTAATCAGATCCAATGGATGCAGTTTAATCCCATCCAAGATCAACCGTTCAGATTACATCCATGGATCAACGACCAAGAGAAAATTCCTCAACAATCAACAATCTAGATTTATTCTCTTAGGCTATAAATAGGCTTAGAGTTTTAGCTTTTTTATTCATTCAATTAATTCATTCTTGTAAACTCTCTAAAAGTCTAGCATGATATTTTTGTAAGGCTTCTCCGCCACAAGGAGATTTTTATTGAGTGTCCATTGCCTTGGAAGCAACGTTCTCAGTTGCGACCAAGTTTCTTTTTTAAAGACGAGTGTCTCCACTTCCATATTTTTTTATCGTCTATTCACTCCCCTTTAGCCGGTCCAACCCGATCCAACAAGTGGTATCAGAGCCAAGGTCGCCGCAGAAGGACTAACCGCCGACTACAGCAATTTCAAAAAAATGGTTGGAGCCATAATCTACCCGCCAAAGTTTGAGGGGGAGTTCGCGATGTGGAAGCGCCGAATGCAGGTATTTTTTAAAACTGATATTAAACTATTACTAATTATGAAAAATGGTTTTTCAGTTCCTTAAGACAACAACGACAAGGATAAAGAAATAGAGTCATGGACCAAGAAGGAGAAATCAGACTTTGAAGCAAATAGCAAAGCTGAATTTCATCTACTAGCCGTTCTTCCTGCGTAAGAAGTCAACCGCATCGAGAATTACAACTCGGCAAAAGAGCTCTGGGAGAAATTCCTGGAATTGCATGAAGAAGAGAATAAGAAATCAGAAATTGTCGCACTGAACACAAGGAAGATCAACTCGACGATGAGACCATGTCAGAAGAGTCAAAAGGTCAAGAATATGCGGGACTTGTGATGATGGCATGTCATCAAGAAGGGAGCACTGATGAACGGGGAGAGACGTCAGAAGAAACCGACGACGAAGAAAGAACCTCGCTTTTCGAAAGTGACTCGGTAAGTGAGGTTTGTTTTCTTCCTTATGATAAGTTATATGCTGGAGTTAAAGCCTTGCTCAAATCTAATTCTAGATTAGAAAAAGAAAAATTAAAATTAAAAAATGAATTAACACTTACATCCTCTTCTGATATTTTGAAAAATGAAAATGATAATTTGAAAAACTTAGTGCAAAAATTAGAACTTAATATTGTATATTTACGACAAAAGAAAAATAGCTTTCCTGATAATTTAAATTGATATTTTAAAAACCACAAGGGTCAATTTAAAAAAGTACCTAAAAGCTATATTCCGCCTAAATTTTTAATTAATCCCGTAGACAGGAATTTATTTTGGATTCCAAAATTTATTTTAAACTAATAAGTTTTTTTATTTATGTGCAGAATTTTTTTACAAAAATTATGTCTTTTTTATACGCAATTATGTTGTCCATCTACCGAGAATTTTTCTAAATTTTTCGAATATTTTTCAATTTTCCACTCAAAATTTGAAATTAAAATTTAAAAATAGATAAATAATTTACTTTCATAGATCTAATTTTTCATTATTCAGATATAGTGGAAAGAACTCATTATAATTTTTTTAAATATTTCGAATTATTTTTGAATTTATTCTTTAAAAACTCATATCTGTTATTTTTTATTTATTTTCAGACTTGATGAACAAATTTAAAGCTGAAATTTTTTTCCAAAATTATATCTTTCTCTTCGACTTTGATGAAAATAATCAAATTTTTTATAGATATTCGATTTTTTTAATGAATTGTTTCAAAATTCGATAGAAAAACATTTTGGTATCAAAGGGGGAGAGTAGGACTATATTGTTTTTAAAAAAATTCAAAAATTCAAAAAAATTTCCTCCCTAATTATTTTTTCCCATTTTTTTGATGTGATCAAAGGGGGAGAAATAGGGTTAAGTTAAGGGGTAGACTTTTAATTTACTCTAAATTAAGTTTTTTTGAACTTACATTGTTTGCATTATTATGCATGTTTTTTTATTTTGTTTACCCTAACTTAACTCGGATTGATGCACAACAAAAATGGGGAGATTGTAAGTACCCCTAGTTGATTTTGATGTGATCAACCGATTTAAGTTAGGTCTTGGTGTGTTTAATCCCTCTGCTAAGTGTACAGGAGCTTAGGTACGGAGGAAGTCGAGCATAGGTCGTAGCGGACGAGAAGATTGTGCGGGGAAGTGAGCCGACGGGCTCGGTACAATCCGAGGGACGTGAAAGCTGCGGAGAGAGTACGCCGGTCGAGCGAGAAGGACATGCACGGTGTCTGAGGGACGAGAAGCTGGGAGGAAGGATGCTCGAGGGGTGAAAGGCCGAAGTCGGGTTCGGGTGAGCCTAACTCTGGTTGGCCGGAAATCACCCAAAAGACGAAGAACTAAAAGACTGATCAGTTTGACCATGTCAAACAAGGCGCTCGAAAAAAAAGAATTTAATTGCTGCTAAGAAGACTCGATCCCAAGACCTTACCTAAAATATATTGCCATGGTTACCACTTGGGATAACTGGTGATAACAACATGCAACTGCCGATGTTCCTACTTGAAGATTACAACAGCAAAGTCTAGAGCAGAAGAAAAAGTCTTAAAGGATAAAACCTTATCCTTTAATCAGATCCAATGGATGCAGTTTAATCCCATCCAAGATCAACCGTTCAGATTACATCCATGGATCAACGACCAAGAGAAAATTCCTCAACAATCAATAATCAACAATCCAGATTTATTCTCTTAGGCTATAAATAGGCTTAGAGTTTCAACCTTTTCATTCATTCAATTAATTTATTCTTGTAAACTCTCTAAAAGTCTAGCGTGCTATATTTGTAAGGCTTCTCTGCCATAAGGAGATTTTTATTGAGCGTCCACTGCCTTGGAAGCAACGTTCTCAGTTGCGACCAAGTTTCTTTTTTAAAGACGAGTGCTTCCACTTTTATATTTTTTTTACCGTCTATTCACCCCCTTTAGCCAGTCCAACCTGATCCAACATAACGTGGCATGTGAATTCTCGGTGTTTGATGTGTTGGGTGATTTTGAAAATTTATTGTTTTGAGTAATCAATTTATTTTCGAATTCAAAAGTAGTGCATGTTGTGATTCTCAGGATTTTCAAAATGGCCTTTAATCCCATAGCAACCATACTTAAGGAGAACAAACTTACTGGACCCAACTACATAGACTGGAAAAGAAACCTAGACATTGTCCTTACTGCTGAAGAGTACAAATATGTGCTCTTTGAGGACTGTCCTGAAAGATCTAGCGAGAACTCTAGTGAAGAGCAAAGGGAACGCTTTAAGAAGTGGGTCAATGCAGATGAGATGGTGCGGTGCTACATTCTGGCATCTATGTCGAATGTATTGCAACATCAACATCAGGTCATGCCCACTACTTATGCAATGATGCTAAACCTCAAGGAGCTCTTCGGGCACCAGGGTCGGGCCGCTAGACAGGTAGCGATGAAGAACCTGATGATGACCACTATGGTCGAAGGGACACCCGTTAGGGATCATGTTCTGAAAATGATGGCTCACCTCAATGAGATTGAGGTACTGGGAGCACAAATCGACAGGGAAACCCAAGTCGATATTATACTCCAGTCTCTACCTAGGAGTTTTGAGCAGTTCCGGCTCAACTATAACATGAACAAGCATGAGTATACGTTGGGGGAACTGCTAGGAGAACTCCAGGCGGCAGAGGGGCTCTTTCGTCAGAGTTCATAGGCCTTGGTCACTCAAAAGGTTTTTACTCCTGTGCCGAAAGGCAGGAAGAAGAAGAAACAAGGTGGGTACAAGAAGGCGGCTGGATCGCAGGGACCTCAGGCTGGTGTGAAGAAGCCGAAAGGCAAGTGCTTCATGAGCCAGTAGACTGGACATTGGAAGGCGAACAATCCCCGTCGTCAAGAGAAAGGTATATCGTTTTCTTTTGTCGTTGTAACATGTTTAGCGATGTTATCTACCGATACCTGGTGTGTAGATACGGATGCCACTAAACATGTCTGCAATTCTTTGTAGGGGTTCTAGGAAGCCCAACGACTAGCTGAGGAAGAGATTACCATCTACGTGGGATATGCTACGGAGGCCACGACTATTGCAGTGGGAGTTATTTAAATAGGAAAATAAAGTTTTGGTTTTAAAAGATTGCTTTTGTGTACCTAATTTTAGAAAGAACTTTGGTTTAGTTTCTGAAATAATGGATATTCTATTACTTTTTGTTACGAAAAGTGGAATAGAAAAATTATCTGTTTAGGAACATGGATAAACAATTTAAGCAATTAGAACCAAAGTCTCCCATGATGCATATAGTAGCTAATGGCTCATCATCTAACCAAAGTAAGAAAAAGGTTCCTTCCAAGATGAACCAAACATGTGTTTGGCATCTAAGGCTTGGTCATATTAACCTTAGTAGGATTCAAAGGTCGATAGCCGATGGGCCCTCAGGTTCATTGGTGGTCGGAGACTTCCCAACCTTTGAATCTTGCTTGGAAGGTAAGACGACCAAGAGACCTTTCAAGGTTGAGGGGTATAGAGCCAAAGATATGTTAGAATTGGTTCATTCTGATTTGTGTGGTCCTATGCCTATCCAGGATAGAGGTAGCTTTCAATACTTCATGAGACAAATATTTAAAGTTATGGATACGTTTACTTGATGGCCACAAGTCTGAATACTTTGATCAGTTCAAAGAATTTTAGGCTGATGTGGAGAAACATCAAAGTAAAAGTATCAAGACACTACGATCAGATCGTAGTGATAAGTACCTCTTGGGAGAATTTAGGACTTACTTATCAGAGACTGGGATTCAATCCCAATTGACTACACCCGGTACGCGTGATAAGTACCATTTTATTGATTATTTGAGTTGCTAAAATCCATGTTTGACCTATGTTTTTATTGCTTAATTGTGAAATTGCCCTAGGTTTTAGAACTTACTCTTATTTTGGACTTAATTGTAAATTTGCATAAAATTGGATTATTTGGCCACTAAATTTTTGATCTATTTTTGTAGGCATGAAACGTTCATGGACCTAGGGCATACTGGGTCAAACTTGAGTCGGAAGTGGAACCGGATCGAATTATTAAGTTTAGGATTAATCCGGGCCGTCCGATTCAAAAGCGGCTAGATATGAGCCATCCGGAACTATCTGAAGCAATCCGAGCTAGGGTTAGGGTTGATCAAGCACTCTGATCAAGATCTGAAGGTTTCATCCCAATCAGAGCTCAATCAACCGTTGGATCAAACTCGGAGGGCTTTAGATCGTCCATTCAAAGATTAGGATGATCTGGACCATCCGTTGCACATCTGGAGGATCCGAGCTACCAGGAGGTAGATCCTGACCCCAGATCATCATCATTAAAGTTTGGCTCAAATCAGAGCAAGATCAGCCGTTGGATTTCCTAAATTCAATCTGGATCGTCCATTGCTATGTATTTAATCAAACTTCACAGCAGCTCTTCAGCTTGTCGCGTCTTCGCCGCAAGCAGTAGTTCTTCGTTTTCTTCGCATTTCCTTCAGAGTTTTTCTTCAATCCGTTGGCGCGACCCCTCAATTTCTTCTTTAGATCATGTGCTAGGTCAGTGGGAAAGGTTCTTGGTGAAATTCCAATCTCAATTTGCCCAAGAAACAGGGTTGTTGAGAGGTTTCCGCAGCTCTTCCATTTGCTGCCTTTGGATCGGTTGTGCTCCGTTTCCATCCACCCGAGCTTCTGGAGGGGTTCCCTAGATAGCTTGGATCATCCCCAACTCATCATCAATCGCGGACACAGCTGAATTGAAGGATACCAAATGGAAATTTCAGATTTGAGCAAGCTGAGCTGGATTTGAATCGCAGAGGCTATTTCCATCGATTTGCTGAGCTTGCGGGTACGAGGCTCACCCTTGCGTGACGAACAAGGAGTATTTGAGCTTAGGGAGGATTGAGGCTTAGTTATTTAGCTAATTTCAGTTGTTTTAGCTGTAAATTTCGTTTCTGCACTTGGTTTAATTTCTATCTTTGTTTCAGAATGGTTAATCTCGTTTTCTGAATTGTTCCAGCTGTAATTAGTGTTTCAATGCTTCAAGTAGATAGTTAGATTGCTTGTTAGTGAATACTTAGACTTAATTTCAGTTTGTTTCTTGCTTAATACTTGCGTATCAGTCAGCTATAGCTGCGTATCAATTTAATGCCCTGTTTTCAGCTGCGTATCAGTTTGCCCTTCTGAAATTCCCTTTTTAGTTCTGAAATCTTCAGTTATTTCTAATCCGATTAGTGTTTAGTCCAATTCCTGCAATTAGAGATCACAATCAGTGTGGTAATATAGTGGATCGAAGTTCATTTCTCAGTTGGTTTTTATTTCTGAATTTTAGTTCAGTTTATGGTGTATCAAACCCCATTCCTGAATTTCTTCACTTTTCATGCATAGCATTTGATTATTAGCTTTGCGTTCCCAAGTGGATCGATCAGTTTTCATGTTGGAATCATCGGTTTACAGTTTATGCGCATAAGTATCAGCTTTAGCACACAAATTCCCCTGTGAATCCAGCTGCTCATTTCTGCATCTGCCTGTGCCATTTCAGTTCTGCATCTGCACTTTATTTCTGCAATGGATCATTGCTGAATTTTGCATTCGAATGTTTCTATTCTACTTCAGTCGTCTTATCTGATGTTGCATCCAATATGTAGCTGCATATCTGTCTTCACGTTTCAGCAAGTCCAGCCAGTATCTTCTCTGCAATTTATTCCTGCATCAGTCCATTTTCTGCACTTTGAATTCTACATTCCAATCAGATTAGTTTCTGCATATTTCCCTTCAATTCTGTAATGCTTTTGAATCCATCAGCCATTCAGAATTGCTAGGTTACAGCTCAAGCATTTAGTTTCAGCTAATGGCACATGAGTTATCCTCTTTGTATCAAGATTGCATCCACTTTTCCACCTTGTATCAAGCTGAGTTTCGGCCTGGAATTACAACCTCTGGAGTTCAACACCAATTGCAATGTACTCTAGCATTTGAGTTTAAGATCCTTCCTCTTTGTAGCAAGTTTACTTCATTTCTTTTGCATGTGGCACGCAAGTGAAATCATGGCTCGATTTTTGTATCAATTTGGTTTTAGATTGCTTGCATTTGGACTGTCTCGAGTTTGATTTTTGTTGTTTCATTGATTGGCACTTGCTCTGCATATTGAATCAAATTCGTTTTCCAAAAATTGCTTAAGTGTTTTAGATGAGTAAGTGGTCCTTTTGGTTGAATGATAATAGTCTATCACTTGTTAAGTTCCATGGTTGAGTTTCCTTCTTTCTATTGAGTTTTCATCTCTGAATTGCAACCCAAACCCAGATTTACATTCGAAACCCAAATTCACAAACGACACCTAAATACAAGCGCGAATCAAACAACGTCAACTAGTCCCCAGGAAAAATACGACCTGTGGCCCCTTTACTACGCTTTTAATTTTTGATTGCAAAAAGGGTTTCCAGCACATTTATAAATTCTAAATTCTGACGGATCCACACATTTCGTGACAACTTTAATTAGCTAAATCGGGTCCGTCAACGCCCCAACAGAATGGTGCAGTAGAGCGAAGGAAAAGAGCTCTTATGGAGAGGTTAGGACAATGATGAGCTGCTCTGAGTTGCTAAATTTATTCTGGAGATATGCTCTGGAAACGGTAGCGTACATACTAGATACTATCTAGGTCAGTACCTTCTACTCCCATAGAAATGTGGACTGGGCGAAAGCCTAGTCTAAGACATATTCAGATTTGGGGTAGCTCAACACATGTGCTGAGAGGGGATATTGATAAGTTGGAATCTCGTGCGCTTGTTCGTAGGCTATCCTAGAGGAACGAAAGGTGATTCTATAGTACTAAGGATCAGAGGGTAATCGTTGGCACGAATACCCGATTTTTAGAGGAAGACTATGTGATGAACCACAAGACCATAAGTAGACTAGTTCTTGAAGAATTAAGAGGAGATGTTCCGACCTTAGTACCAACTGTACAAGAGGATACGCCACAAGTCACTGCACCGCGTGTCACAGAAGATACACAGGTGGTACCTTGTTGTAGTGGGAGGGTTGTTAGTCAACCAGAATAATTCATGTTATTGGGAAAGTCGTCGGACTTGGTCCCTGGAAACCATAAATCAAGATCCCTGGACCTATGATGAGGAACATCTGCTTTGAAGAGATAATCCAGTCATATGGATTTGTTCAAAAGATGGATGAGATTTATGTATGTAAGAAATGTGACAGAAACGTAGTTGTATTTTTGTACTATATGTAGATAATATTTTGTTAGTTGGAAACAATAACAAAGTACTATCAAACGTAAGGGTATGGTTGTCTAAACAGTTGACATGAAGGACTTAGGATAAGCATGACACATCCTTGGGATCAAAGTTCTAAGGGATAACCAGAGAAGGATGTTGTGCTTATCCCAAGCTTTATACAAGACACTGTCTTAACTCGTTTTAGCATAGAAACCTCCAAAGAAAAGTTTTGTACTTTTTAGCTACTCTATCTAAGGAGATATGTTTAGATTATCAAAAGAGATAGAGCAGGTAATGGTGGTTCCTTTAGCGTCGGCTATAGGAAGCCTCATGTATGCTAAAATTGAGACCAGATATCTGTAGTGCTGTGAGCATGGTTAGCAGATATTGGAGTAACCCAAGTCAAGGAAATTGGATTGTGGTAAAAACATATATTAGTGCCTGAGAAGGACTAAGGACTATATGATGGTTTACCGGGCAGACCAATCTCCTGTGGGTTATATGGATACAGAATTCCAGTCGGATAAGGGCAAAATATAAGTATTCCTCGGGGTTTTATGTTTACTTTAGGAGGTGGAACCATAGTTTGGAGGAGTGTCGCGCAGCGGCTGCGTAGCGGACTCCACCATGGAAGCTGAGTATATGGTAGCCTCTAAGGCAACCAGGAAAGCTACATGGTTTAGGAACCTTGAGATGGACTTCGATGTGGTTCCTGGTTTGCTCAAAGCTATCACATTTTGTTGTGATAAACAATGGTGCAGTTGCAAACTCGAAGGAATCACGAGCCCATAAGGCAAGTAAACACATAGAGTGCATGTACCACCTAGGAGAGGAAAATTTGATGTTGCCTAGATTACATCAGAGGATAACTTGGGAGATCTTTTCACTGAGGACTTGATAGCAAGAGCTTTAGGCATGTGAAGGATCAGGGAGTCAAATGTATGACATTTTGAGAACAACAAAGTCTTTGAGTATAAGTGGGAGATTGTTAGGATGTATACTAAAAGCCTTGCCTTTTACGTATGACCATCCACATTTTGAAAGAGAATCACAACAACACTAGATGCGTATTTATATTGGTATATGCATAAAAGTCCTTTACTTTGCATTGTAGATAACATGGTGTGTGGTGTCACACTGAAGATCATGTTATCAGTTCCTTGCCTAGTATAAGTAGAGGCTCACAGCCGAGATGGAATTGGACAAACCATCGGGATGGTTATAGTGTAATTAGGTGTTATTGGTCTTGACCATAGAATTACACTAGTGTGCATTGTGTGCATTGAGCAGGACCAAAATCAGAGGTCATCCAATTTGTACTGACTTGATAATTGGATTTGACCTCAGATTTATTATGGAGTACAATCCCTAAATCCTGATATAATAACGGGCACATATAGTTAATTATTATTTTTTTGATTTATCAATGGGTGAGATTTATTCTGTTAAATTGATAGACCCGATAAGTTGAGAAATAATATTAATTATATGGTGTACCGTTGATTATTTACGAAATCCGTGTCCTGGTGAGTCAGGATGATGATGCCCCCTTGATGAGCTCAAAAGGTTCATCATGTTAAACCCTGCAGGTGGATTTGATCCGACATGATAATAAGGTTGAGTGGTACTAGTCAAGGAGCCAGAAGTCGATTAATTAAAATTGTCAGTAATTTAAACTAATCGACGAGAATTTGATATCTTAAACACGGGGGGATAGATGACTCATAATAGGTGGAGCCCATATGTAAATAAGGGGGTTGGTCAGGTAATTCAATGGTGATCCTTTAGTAGAATGGATCTTCATTAATGGATCGAGTTTGGATCCATTAGCAGGCCAAGATTCAACTCCTCCTCATGGTCCCTATCGTAGCCTTATATATATATACCCCATGTGGCATGAAACCAAGTGAATAAATTAATCCAATTGAAACACAAGAAAACCCTAGTCTATTCTCTCCTCTCTCTCTCCCTCTCTCCCTCTCGGTTCAGTGGCGCCGAACAAACAGCAGGGCTATTTTCTTCTCTAAGCAGTGTGGCGTTTTTCTTCTCCACGCAAGGCGGTGCTTTTCCTCTCCACGTAGTGCGATGCCAAGCTTGAGTGCAACGGAACGGCAACATTGCATGGGATGTGCATGCAAACATTGTTGCATGAGCTATGCGGCGCCGAACTCATGGTTTTGCTTCTCTGTGAAGTTCAACCCGTGGCAAGCACAGCGTTGGAGAAGAGCTCAACGCCATTGCATGGCTGCGCCTGCATGGACCAAGAGAGATGAGCAGAGTTCGTTTGTTCACGCAACTCTTGGAGAGCAAGAAGGTTGCTGTTCGGGCGTAACCTTCGGTGGCTTTCGGTGGAGAGCAGGGCGCATGTGGAGTCGAGCAATTTGGCAGTCCACGCAACTTAAAGCTTGTAGAAAAATTGCTCACGCAATTTTTAGGCTATGGAGAAGTTGCTGACGACTACGGTGAAGTTGCTCGCAACTTTGCTCAGGGAGCAAAGCTCATGCGTCGGCGATGGAGGAGAGGAGTAGTAGGTTTCGTGTTTGGATTGTCTTCTTCCTAGGAGCGGTCGGCGACATCCCTTTGGTTAGGGATTGGTTGGCGCAAGGAGAAGGGATCGACTTGGTGACCACAGTTCTTGATAGATCGTCGCCCACACGACGTCCAAGAGGGGAGGTCATACGGTAGAAGATCGCGAGGTAAAGAGAGGTATATTTCTCTCTCGGCTCTTTTATTTTGCTTTGTCATTTTATGTGTATTAGTTAATTATTTTGATTTTGAATCATGATTAATAATTAATTAATTGAATCCCGATCATAAACACAAGAACCGGCAATCAACTCATTGTCTCTTCCGTGGTCATTCAGTTAGGAGAATTACAAGGCACGATCTTTGTGATTGGCCAAGTTGTAATTCGTATCGAATGATACGATGACGAGATGGTTATTGGGAGACGGCTCTCCATTCGGATTAATTTTTAATCCGTAGACATGGAGAGGTCTCTCAAGGACGACCAAATATTTTCTAGGGAAACTCGCCAAGTCATACGCAACAGGTACTTAGGCTTGGCCTAGGTGCTACGGACTCCCAACCAAGAATCAAAAACCCTAATACCTCGCGGTGCTGCGGATGCCCGGGGTACTTAGGCTTGGTCTGGGTGCTACGGACGCCCGACCAAGTAACCGAGACCCTGATACCTCGTGGTGCTACTGGTGCCCAGGATACTTAGGCGCTGCGGAAGTAAGGTTAACGCACAACCTACGAGACATGAAACAAGCATCTTCAGACAAAGGAAAACCAACAGGACCTTTCATTACTACTCAAAGCGCATACACATCAGAAACAACAGGTGTTTCCTTCATTTCTATGTAAAATACATTGACAATGATAACACAGTGAATAAGGGATGCAATCAGTAAGGCCATTAGAGGATATCACTCCTCTGCCAGGCCCTCCTCTATCGCTTCATCATCCCCCGCATGGTCGCTTAGCCTGGAGTCTTCTTCTAGGGGTGGGCGAGCGGGGAGCCATCTTCATAATGGTCAGGGTCCTTGAATTGTCGGCTGTGGCTGGGACTTCTGGATTCTCCCTTTTCATGACCATTTGTAAATGGAAGAGACAACTCGGAGTACACATGGACAAAACAATTCCATTCAAAGATCCTGATTGCCACTTACAGTTAACTCCCATCTAAGGATAAAGAAGAATTGCAAAATCCAAAGAGAAGAGGAGGGGGAGCAGTGGCTACAACTCCTCCCCGGATGACAAACTACTCCTGGCCCGACTGATGTCTGTGTTGGTGCAGGGAGCACCATATCGAACCTTGTTTGATATTGGCAAAGGATTCAAAGTTAAGTACTGTTTGTGATCTAACGATGTTACTAAGTGTGCAGAAAGAAGACCTGGCGAAGGACTGCTAGGCACCTAGCGAAGGATTGCTAGGCACCTAGCGAAGGGCTGCTAGGAGTTGAAGACCTGGCGAAGGACTGCTAGGCACCTAGTGAAGGGCTGCTAGGAGTTGAAGACCTGGCGAAGGACTACTAGGCACCTGGCGAAGGACTGCCAGGAATCGAAGACCTGGCGAAGGACTGCTAGGCACCTGGCGAAGGACTGCCAGGAATCGAAGACCTGGCGAAGGGCTGCTAGGCACCTGGCGAAGGACTGCTAGTAATCGAAGACCTGGTGGAGGACTGCCAGGCACCTGACAAAGGGCTGCTGGGTAAAAGTCCAACCGGAGGAGCCGGTTGGCAAAAGGTAAACTCTCCTGAGAGGAGTAGGTGAGGACGCGTTCCCCGTCGAGGGAACAGTAGGTGTCGCTTCGACCTAGGGTTCTATATTGGAGACCCAAAGTCAGAACCAAGACAGCTAAGGCTGTATAAACCTAACATTTCTTGCCTTCTTTGTTGTGGAACTAACCTTGGATGCAGGGACCAAAGGAACGTGTTTCTGCAGCTTAGAACGCCCCAAAGGGGGCAGCAGCTGAGCTAGGCGCCCGGGAGGTCCCGGGCGCCCAAGGTCAAAGCCAAACGAGCAGTTGAGCAAGAATCGCTTCGGAAGCTCACTGGGCCAGGCGCCCTCAAGCTCCCGGGTGCCCTCATGGTCCCGGGCGCCCCAGATGCTTCGGGCGCCCTGGGTCCAAGCCAATCAAGCAATCGAAGCGAATTCAGCCGAGAAGCCAGCAGATTAAGTCAACCGGGGCGCCCCCAGTGTCCCGGGCACCCCCGTCAGCTCCGAGCCCGATCCTGGAGGGATAAGGGCTGATCGAGCTTCGGATAGGGGTTTACGGATCCAGAGGCACGTGGAGGGCGCCCCCAGGAGTGCTATAAAAGGGGCTCGACCCCCAAGGCTTCTGAACACACTTTTCCAACGCCCCAACGCTCTTCGCTCAAGTGCTCTGCTTCGAAAACTTCTAATCCCGAGGTTCTAAGCGCCGACGATGACCCTCTGCACCGAAGTACAATCCACACCAGGCGTCGGTAACGAAGAGTTAAATTTTTCTTTTTACTGCACTGCTACTGTACAAATCACTGTAAAACTTTGCGCATTATAGAATTGCACGCAGTAAACGGTCAAGGACCGTGGGCCTTGGAGTAGGAGCCAACCGCGACTCCGAACCAAGTAAAAACGCTTGTGTTCCTTGTGTGTGTTTTTAATTTCCGCTGCGTATTCTTTAAAAGTTTTATCCGAAATGTTTTCACGATATTCACCCCCCCCCCTCTATCGTGTTTTCTCGATCCAACAGTCTGATGCCCAAACCTCGGGAAAACGGGCGATCAGGCAGAGGAGAGCACTGAGGTACAGGAGATGAACCACCAAGAGATGCTCCCGAGCGAAACAAAGGAGGTCATCTCTGCCATGCTCCCCGGCGAAGCATGTAAGGTCATTTCTAGAGGATAGTGTGGAACATGTGGTTCCATCCTGCCGTGCTCTCTCGGAAAGAGGCAATATCATTTTGCTATGCTGCCCAGCGACGCCAAAAACCCTTGGTAGAAGGAGGGGGTGATGGAGGACACGCCGGAAGGAGATTCGTTTCATAGGGGACTCCAGGAGTGCCAGACTTAGCCCAAACCGACGGGACTTCGCACCCCGTTGTGTGGTGAACTTTCTCCCTTGGCAGGTTCCCCCCAAGGCTGCGACCTCCTTTTCCTCTAGGGTCCATGAGAAGGGGAAGAAGAGATGGAGGGGAACGAAACACGTTGGCTGCCCACCTTTATATAGGGGGATGTCCAACCGCATTTAATGCAGGCACGACGTAGGAGCAGTAATGGACGCCAACCTGAAGCGTCACGTCGATTGGTATGTCTCCGCCGCGCCTAGGAACTCGCAACCCTTTATGGGTCAATTTAATGGATTGCTTGGGATTCGGATATGACAGTTCGGAGGCCACCAACACACCCTAGAGAGAAGAGTTGACATGGGCCCCACAAGGGAATAGTTGCGGGCCTAGTACTTGGGCTTGCGGGGGTAGCTTGGGGAGATCCGTACCTGGATCAAACCCGAAAAACCTCGATCTTTCTACTCTCTGAGCCCTCGATGCGAAGAGAAATGACACAGGGAGCCAAACGCAAAAGCATGCACGTGACAGTAAGGTAAAGTAATGTTGTCATTATAATCAAAATGGGTACATCGGGGCCAATCTCCCGGGTAACACATAATCCTACAACTCTTTGTCCTTAGGAGGGAGCTCTTCCCAAACTTGGCCGATGCTCATGAAGCCCAGGTCAGCATCCGAGGCAAAAGGTGGGCCTTTTTCAGCTGGTCAATCGCCCTGTAGAAGCCTTGCTTCAAGCGCTTCATTACCTAGCCAGCAAGGATGTCGCCAAACTCATCTGACTCCAGGTACTTAGCCTTGAAGTCTGCCTCAGCCTCCTTCAACCTTTGGGGTAATCGGGCCAAGTATGATCGGGAAGATCATGGTTTTGATGTGTGTGTGTCAATATGATTAAGGTTAGGATGTTATATTGTTTTGATATGTGTGAATAATTCTTACAGGACTTGGTGAGTCACAAGTGGAGGACACATCCGAGGGACGAGAGGTGAGGGAAGAGAACTCCATGGGCAAGCCAGGAAGTGGACTTCAAAGGGCACACGTGAAGGGTGGCATAGAGGCAAGCCGAGGGCTTGCATGCGCATCCGAGGGACGATAGCCGATGAAAGAGGACTTCAAGGGGCAAGAGCCAAGGGAGTATACTTGAAGGCACACGTGAAGGAGGGTCGTCGGAGTGGGGAGGAGTGCTGTGTTAGCTAGGTAGTCGACTGGGAGGAAATCAGTCGACTGCCAGAACTTCCCGAGACATCAGTCGACTACCCATGGGGCAGTCGACTGGTAAACCCGAAAAACTAGCCGTTGGCTAGCTACCTCGGTGGGATTAGTCGACTGCCCCAGGGGCAGTCGACTGGTATCGGGCTGGATGGTTTTTGGAGCCATCCTTTACTCTATTTAAGGGTGACTTTTTGGCAAGACAAAGGTACGGTTCTTGGGGTACCAGGGTGCTGTTTGTGCTAAAAGTCTCCAGATCTTCCTCTCAATCTTAATTTCATCTTATAAAGAGGAAGAGGTCAACCTTGTGAAGGTTTTCTCCACCTTGAAGGAGGTTTTTCATAGTGGAGCTTATGCGTGCTTGTGGATCCTTGGATTAGTCACCTCTCTAAGGTGGATACCAAGTAAACAAAGGTGTTAGCATTGTTCTTATCATTTTTATTGTTTTTATTTGTGTTTGGCTAACAAGTTTTGTAGAGAAAATCAAAAGCAACTATTCACCCCCCCTCTAGTTGGGTGCCATGATCTATCACATACGAGAAGCCTCAGCAACCCGAAAGTTGCACGCGGTGGCGATAAGTACCATTTTGTTGATTATTTTAATTGCTAAAATCCATGTTTGACCTATATTTTTATTGCTTAATTGTGAAATTGCCCTAGGTTTTAGAACTTACTCTTATTTTGGACTTAATTGCAAATTTATACATATTTGGATTATTTGGCCACTAAATTCTTGATCTATTTTTGTAGGCATCAAAGGATCAAGGACTTAGGTCATATTGGGTCAAACTCGAGTCGGAAATGACCCGGATCGAGTTATCAAGATTAGGATTAAATCCGGGCCGTCCGATTCGAGAGCGGCTAGATCTGAGCCATCCGGGACCATCTGAAGCAATCCGAGCTAGGGTTAGGGTTGATCAAGCATTCTGATCAAGATCTGAAGGTTTTATCCCAATCAGAGCTCAATCAACCGTTGGATCAAGTTCGGAGGGCTCTAGATCGTCCATTCAAAGATTAAGATGATCTGAACCATTCGTTGCACATCTGGAGGATCCGAGCTACCACAAGGCAGATCCTGACCCCTGATCATCATCATTAAAGTTTGGCTCAAATCAGAGCAAGATCAGCCATTGGATTCACCAAATCAATCTGGGCCGTCCATTATTAAGTATTTAACCAAAACGCTTCCCTGCTTCAGCCTTCGTCGCATCTTCGCCGCTACAGTGGCATCTTCTTCGTTTTCTTCGTTTCCTTTGCATTTTTCTCAGTTTTGAAGGCGTGACCCCTCAATTTCTCCATTTGATCATCATCTGAATCCTTGGAAGACTGTTTTGATCGAGATTTCAGCTCAAATATCATCCAGACAGAGGTGTTTGAGGGTTTCGGCATCATCTGTGGTCCGAGCACTGAATTCTCAGCTACAACCCATTTCCGACCACCTGAGCCACTTGTAGGGGTTCTCAAGTGAGCTCAGGTCTTCTCCAAATCACCATCGCAACTCATGAAGCTGAGATTGAAGAGTTTGGATCGAATTTTTTCCAGCTGATGCAGTTTGGGCAGAGTGATCGATTGAAGCTGATTTCCTCTGATTTGCTGAGCCTAGGGGTTCGAAGCCAGCTCTTGCTTGACGACCAAGAAGATTTTGAGCTTAGGGAGGATTGAGGCTTAGATTTCTTTAGTTAATTTCGGTTTTTAGCTGTTAATTTTCATTTCTGTCATTTCTGTTTCATTACTGAATTAGTTTCAGATTGGTTAATTTCGTTTCCTACTTGTTTCTGCTTAATTAGGTTTATTTCCTTCAAGTTGAGTAGTTTAGGAACTTGTTTAGTGGATAATTGCTTTTAATTTCAATTTCCTTCTTGCTTTTAGCTTGCGTATCAGTTGTATCCCTGATTTCTGCATTTTGTTTCCCTGTTGTGTATCACTTTCATTCCCTTGCATATCAATTCTTCCTCTCGGTAGCTGCATCCTGTTTTAAGCAAGTGTTAGATTTTCTTCTACGATCTACATTGTAGCTGGATTCATTTGCAACAAATTTAGTATAACTTTCTGCTTCTTGTATCAGTTTGTTGGAATCGAACTCCATTTCTGCATTTGGATACATTTCTGCACATCACTGCATTTCTGCAAATTCAGTTCATTTCTGAACTCTTTGCTCTCATTACTGCTGAATTCTGCCTCCACTTCAGAATTTCTGCCATTCATTCCTGCATAAAGATGTTTCAGATCTGATCATATAGTTACTACACTCAACATCAAATTCTGGCACAAAGAAGTCTTTCTCTCATGCGTACCAATTGAATTGTAGTTACTGAATTTTGCAGATTTCTTTTGTTCAATTTGTTCTGAGCTTGTTTCCTGATGTTAACCAAACATTGTGAGTACTTATGTGTTTTAAAGCTGCCTCCTTCACAGTCAGTGGCTTCTGAATTTTAACCATTAGTTCAGCAACCTGTTTTGCAATTCTGAAATTCATTTCAGTGAGCTTAGACATGGGAGAACCATTGCAATTTTAAATTAATCTGTTTTGCGTTTAATATTAGCTTTTGGCACATGGATTCCTTATCCCTTGCGTAGCAATTTTGCTAAATTCTGCATGATTAGAGTCAACAACAGATTTGTATAAGGAGGAAACTCATCTTTTGGTGTTTGTGTTGTGATTGAAATCAATCTCATATGCATTTGATTTGTCCCTGAATTGTAATCTCATCTTGGCACATGAGCTTCTTCCTCTTGATTAAGTTGGTTGTGTTCTCTTCACTTTGCATCAAGATAAGTTGCGGTTTTAGTTGCCATCAAATTTCAGCCTTGTTCTAATTCATTTGCTTAGTATTTGGGTTGCATTTAAATTCAGATTTGTTTCCCAAATTTAGTTAAGTTGCCTTGGTTAAGTAGCTTTCCATTGGTTGAATCATTAAATGCCATCACTTGTTGAGCTTATTAGCTAAGTTTCCTCTATTTTCATTGCATTTCCATTTCTAATTGAAACCAACCCAATTTTATGTGAAACCCAAAAACATTAACGACACCTAAATACAAGCGCGAATCAAACAAACCTTCAACTAGTCCCGAGGAAAAATACGACCTGTGGCCCCTTTACTACATTTTCATATTTTGATTGCAAAAAGAGTTTCCAGCATTTCATATACATTTAAATTCTGACGGATCCACATTTCGTGACAACTTTAACCTAGTATTCCGGGTCCGTCAAATTTTTGCAATCAAAATATTTAACCTAGTATTCCGGATCCAAAGATTCTAATTATATTAATTATTAAATACTTAATAATGGACGGCCCAGATTGATTTGGTGAATCCAACGGCTGATCTTGCTCTGATTTGAGAAAAACTTTAATGATGATGATCAGGGGTCAGGATCTGCCTTGTGGTAGCTCGGATCCTCTAGATGTGCAACGGATGGTCCAGATCATCTTAATCTTTGAATGGACGATCTAGAGCCCTCCGAACTTGATCCAACGGTTGATTGAGCTCTGATTGGGATAAAACCTTCAGATCTTGATCAGAATGCTTGATCAACCCTAACCCTAGCTCGGATTGCTTCAGATGGTCCGGATGGCTCAGATCTAGCCGCTCTCAAATCGGACGGCCCGGATTTAATCCTAATCTTGATAACTCGATCTGGGTCACTTCTGACTCGAGTTTGACCCAATATGCCCTAAGTCCTTGAACCTTTGATGCCTACAAAAATAGATCAAGAATTTAGTGGCCAAATAATCCAAATATGTGTAAATTTGCAATTAAGTCCAAAATAAGAGTAAGTTCTAAAACCTAGGGCAATTTCACAATTAAGCAATAAAAATATAGGTCAAACATGGATTTTAGCAATTAAAATAATCAACAAAATGGTACTTATCAACTCCCCCACACTTAACCTTGAGCGTCTCGTGAAACTACTAAGTATGTATCCCTTAGATTTTCTTAAGCATAATTAGAAACAAATGAAAAGAAATTACCTAAGGTTATCAATTCTCAAAAATCTAAGCTCTATGGATTAGTATCTTGTCCTTAAATCAACAACTTAGCCTTTTCATCCATCATGATTCATTGAGATGAATTCAAATCACTAGCCTTTCAAGGAAAATTTTGGTGGCTCTCTCCTTAAGTTCTAAGTTGATGATGGAAGTGGAGCTCACTCAAACACACATGCTTCTTGCACTACCATAGGCTTGCTTATTATCTAATCTCCTCCATTATTCATGATTAGGATCAACATCTACAAAAACAAATGAAAACATAGAAAATGGTGAGAAATAGAGTAAAAACCAAGATAATGGAAAAATTGATGGAGTGGGAGACTTGGTTGCTCAAAAATGTTTCCAATGTGCTTTGTCCCATCTTTACAGTCCTCTAGCGAAATCAAAAGTGTGATGGAGTGAAACTTGAATAAATTCCTTTGATTTGGATGAAAAACCTTTCCTTGACTTCCTTGTGCCAAGTTACCTTTTGTGTGCCATTTTTCTTTCTTCTCTTTCTGATTCTTCTTTTTTTTTCTTCTTTCTTTCTTTCTTGTAAGGTCATAAATGAAATGGAATAAAACTTTGATTCCGGATGTGAAAATCTTCACTGATTTATGGTGCCAAGTCAATGGTGTGCCAACTTGCTTCTTCTTTTCTTTTCTTATTTTCTCAAACTGTTTTTTTTCTCTGCTCTTAAACCTAGTGATGGAGTCAACCTTCATTTGGAACACATCGGACCAGTTAGCATCAGAATTTGTATCAGAAAAATCAGAAGTTATATCAGCAACTTGAGACATTTCTGCATTTGTTTCAACTTGAGGTGATCTGCACTTCAATTGCAGATTTGTACAGATTGGTTTCAGATTTCTGCATCTTCTACTTCAGATTCTAGCTCCACGGTAGACTTATTGTAATGCTCTGATTTCTCAAGCAATTAGCATCACCTTTTAGTAGAGAATTTCAGCCCAACAAATTCAAGTTCCCTCCATGGCACAATCAATTTAAGTTGATACAAACTGTTTTTTTTTCTTTTTATTTTTGTCTCAGCTTCCAAATAACATCAGCACTTTACAGCTTGCTTCCAGGTTCAGCTTGTATCATTCAGTAGCTCTCAGATGCAGCACTCGGCAGCAACACATTCAATGCAGTTCAGAATTCTTTTTCAGCTGCAACAAAATTTCTTTTGCAGTGGCACAGATTTTTTTTCAGCTTGTTTTCAGATCTGTCCAGCTCACAAACCATTTAGCAAGATGTGTTTGACTTCTAAGCAAAGAGTAGCTGCTGGTCCATAGCATTCCGACCAAAGAACAGCTGCTATTCCAAAGGATATTGAAATCAGCTCAGCAGACCTTGCCTTCACTGCATTTTCTATTTTTTTTCTCTGCTGCAATTCCAGCTCCCGATCTCAATTTTTTTCTGCTCTCCACCAGCTTCAACTCAGTCTCTACAAGATGTTGCTGATCTTGGCTTCCCAAAATTCCAACTTTACAGTTTTTGATCCAAGTCAATTCCAACCCAAGATAACTTCATTTTGGCACAAACTTTTGCTTAATCTGTGCCATCTCTTTTTCTTTTTCTTGCATTGCAGATTTTTTTCTTTTCATTGCATGCCACTTGATCTTCAAAATGTAGTAAAGAATCTAAGTCTCCAATGGCTCCCACCTCTCTTGCTCATTTTTGGAATTCAAATTCAACTCACTTGGCACCTTTTGGCTTCAACTTGGCAAAAAAAATTTCTTTTTGACATGAAATACATCCAAAACTTTAGTCAGGTGGCCTCAGCAGCCTCCTTGGCACGCTTTAGCTGCTACATCTCTGCAGCCATTTTGTCTTGATCTGCTAGAGCTTCCTTGAGCCTGTCCGAGATGGTATACACTTCCGACCGTGCCTGGGCCAGATCTTCCTCGAAGACAAATAGGCGATCAACCACCATCAGAAGGTCAAACTCCTTCTGGGCAAGGCGACACGCTTGGTCTTTGACACGTTCATTTGACCTCCCAGCCGAGGCCTCCAGAAGGCGGATATCGCCCAACAACCTCTTCTCCTCCGCTTGAAGCTGGTCCCACTTCCGAGTCACCTAGAGTAGGTCGTTAGTGATGACCACCGCCTTCTCGGACGCCAAATGTTCCCGGTGCCTGGAACTCTGAAGGGAGGACTCCATGGCCAGCAAGGTATCCAGCTGATGCTCCACCTTTGCGTGGAGAGCTCTGCTGACCCCCGCTTGCATAAGTCTCGCCCGGTGCTCGTGGTCAGCTGTGACCTCTTCTCTCAGGGCCCGATGGGTCAAGGTTTCAATCTGGCGCTAGGCGTACAAGCCACGGTCGGCTGTCAAGCAGTTTTCAGGTGCCTATCATTGCACCAAGGAATTATAGAACATATAAGAAATCATCCTATGTACCGGGAACACACACCTTCAGAAGGGACTCACGGAGAGTGGTGAGAGGCCCCCCAGAGACTCGGTCGGGTGCTTCCCCTTGAGACCTCGAGGTGTCAGCCTGGCTCTCAGAAGGCAACGAGCCCCTGCGCGGAGGATGTAGCTGGACAGCAGGAGCTCCGGGGGGCAGTGTAGATGTCACGCCCCGAGACCCAAGAGCCGCTGATCCAATATAAAATCGGACAGCACCTCCCCTGTCCGGCGGACAATTTACACATACACAGAACACGACCACGCAGTTTAATTGGCCTTAGGCCTCAAAATATAGATAGACACAATATAAAAACACAAGACAACTAAGTAGATCAAACCTGACTACGGACCGGTCCGACTTACGACGAAACAACCAATACAAAAATCCCTTAGGGCACACGACAACACTCCCAAGACATATACAAGTCCAATAAGTAAATATACAAATAGACACTACTAAGTACAAAACGAAACTATGCCGTCGCGATGGGTAGGGACTGGCTGCTGGGCTCTTCTGGCGACTCTAAGTATCACAACCTGAAATAAAAACATATGGCAACGGGGTGAGTCCATAACTCAACGAATACCCAGAAGATATGCATAGTATGTTATAATAACAATAAGCATCTACGTTAATACAGTCTCATATCAACAATATGGAAAAACTAGTACTATAATACTGAGGTAGATACATACCAGAATCCAGCTAACATGAAAAGAGGACAATGAGTACCATGGAAATACCATTAGTCATATAATCTCAAATAACAAGTCTCCAGAATATGCATGTCAAACAAGTGCAAAAATCAAGTGCAGCAAACAATGCACGATGCAAAGTATGCACATGGTGCAATGACATGTGTCACCCCCTAGTCCCAGTCAGGATATCGTCCACGACGTCCGCGTGGATAGAGCTGTGACAAATTGTACGCACCCTGCCATCATTGCTCCTGAGTGACCGGGTGGACAGGATGCTGGCGGGGGACCACCCCCCTACCCCAAGCAATGGGGGAGCTCCGCTCTCATCTCCTCGTGGCTCAGTACGAGAAGGGACCCCTAGCTGCTACCACGCCCGTGCTCACCCTCCTCATAGTGGCCGAACGGAGCAATACAGAGCAAATGCACACATCTACGGTATCCACTAACCCATGAGTGGTCGTGTGTGCATATCATGTACCGGAAGACGATTAGGCTCAACCACAAGGGAGTCGCTGATCGCCGGCATGCAACAATACAAGAATGATGTATGATATGCACACATACATCCCTCATGTCAAATACAAGAGATGCATTCCGATATCTAAGCATACATATAGATATGGCAATACCTGAGACTGTATGAAACTAACAGCATAATAACTCAGGGATAAACAACAAGTATCCAGAACAAGCATAATAACTCAAGGATAACTAACAAGTATCCAGAACAGGCATAATAACTCAGGGATAACTAACAAGTATCCAGGAAATACATAATAACTCAGGGATAACTAACAAGTATCCAGGACATGCATAATAACTCAGGGATAACTAACAAGTATCCAGGACATGCATAATAACTCAGGGATAACTAACAAGTATCCAGGACATGCATAATAACTCAGGGATAACTAACCAAGTATCCAGGACTGGCATAATAACTCAGGGATAACTATCAAGTATCCAGAACATGCATAATAACTCAGGGATAACTAACAAGTATCAGGACATGCATAATAACTCAGGGATAACTAACAAGTATCCAGGACATGCATAATAACTCAGGGATAACTAACAAGTATCCAGGACAGGCATAATAAACAAGACTAGCGTATAATCTTACTGCTATCTATAACCAACCATGCATAGCAATATGACAATATCTAAAAGATAAGTCAAAGGGTATCCGCCTCAATCGTAAGATGCTCGTATCAGAAAGAACCTCCCGTCTGATAATCAGCAATGCTAAATCCAATCAATGCCCTGTATCAAAGGCATAATGTTTAGCTACAATAATATATAATCTATAGCTAAACGAGTTATCTCAATTAATTAGGATCGTCCTAATTATCCTATTTCATTTAATTACTGGTTTACCCCATTTCACATGGCTAGGATCATTATAAGTCAATGAAACTCTCAATCGATCCATTATCAAATCCTTCAAAGATGAGAGAAACCAAATAGGATAATTGTGCTATATATATATAATCCAACTTCAATTCATTATCATCCAAAACTAAGAATCCTAGTTCATTCACACCTCACACAGCAAGTTTCCCCAAAGCTTATGTCATGGTATCACAGAGCAAATCAACAACCATTCCTTAGTACTGATTCACATCAGAACATCCACCAAAACAAATCGATAGTAACATCAAAATAGAGGGTCTACCAAACTCAAGACCGAATTCCATTCTAAATCCAAATAAAGAACTGTGGTTCCAAAACAGGATTACAACCCACCAACTCAACACAATGCAAATTCAAACAAAAACTTTCCATACAAACCGAATTCGTCCCCAAACAGAAACCCCTACACAAATCAATTTGCTATCCAAAAATTCAGAAAAACACTGCTAACAAAATATGAACCCGAGCATATTGAAATTCAACCAAGTCGAACATTAACAATCCTTACAAATCAAGCTCCTCAATTCAATCCTCAAACTTGAATTTACCATAGAGCTACATACCTATAACCACATGGCAGCAACAGAACTGAAATAGAATAGCCCCAAATAGCAAACATGGATTCTTCTACAACTGTATCAGCTCCAGCGACAACCCTTCTACCCAGATTTGACACGGCGAGGAACGGGAGAGATCAAGGTCAGGTGGGCGGAATGGATCGCCGACGACAGCAGACCCTGATGACGAGAAAGCGTCGAACGGTGGCGCTCGAATGGAGTAGGGGAAAAGAGGAAATCATCGAGGAGACTCGGGTTGGCTTGCTCTGCGTCGCGTGGAGAGGAAGAAGAAGATTGTGGCGCCGAGTTTCTCTCGGATGCGGCTAGGGCAATGAGGAGTAGCAATGGTCCGGTGTGTTCTTCTTGGTTGCGGGCGAAGCAGAGAGGAAGATGAGAGGTCGCCGCCTGGCTGTGGCGGCTAGGTCACGCGAGGGGAGGAAGAAAAAGTGCCGATGCTTCTGCGGCTGGGTTCACGATTCACGGCAACAAAAGGTAAAGTATATATGTGAGGAGCTTCTCCTTTGTTTTTACAAAAACACCCCTCAACTTTCCGAAATTCGTATTCTGCCCTTAGGATAAGGGTTTTAACTGTTTAACCCTCCAATATTTTGTAATCCACCTCAATAAATCTCTAAGGTTAAATTATTTACCCTTTCCGTAATTTAAGAGTTTACCTGTACACCCTTGATAAGTTCTAAATTTTTACAATAAAACCCTCGGGCTCCTCCCGT
Organism: Boesenbergia rotunda; assembly: GCA_024364735.1. Classification (NCBI taxonomy): domain Eukaryota; kingdom Viridiplantae; phylum Streptophyta; class Magnoliopsida; order Zingiberales; family Zingiberaceae; genus Boesenbergia; species Boesenbergia rotunda. Next base: position 32,093 of record JAGFNQ010009134.1, on the reverse strand, counting down.
AGGCCGGAACCCTTAGACTCTATCCGGAAAAATCCCAAAAATTTTCTGATAGTGATTTTCGATTTGCCGTATTTTACATTCTCCCCCACTAATAAAAATTTGGTCCCCAAATTTTCTCATTCCTCATACGGCACACACTAGCATCAAAATATGTCGGTACTCGTCATGAGTAACCACTTCGTCTGTTACCCTAAGGTTACACTACAACAGGAAATTGGAGATATCGATCCAAAGGTGATCATCCAATAATCATGAACAACCGAACAACCAATCACTCATCCCAACTATCCAGGGGGCTCAATCCTATGATCACTTGCGCTCTAGCTATACTTCGATCCTCCAACATAAAACATCACATTCATAAGTATCACTCGAGTATCCCCAAGTCAATGACATCCTCCTAAGCATCACAAGTCATATATATGTATATCTATATCCTCCAATAGACCATCAAAAGATAACATATAATCTAGAGATTGTGCCAATATGTCATACCATATGCTGCTATCAATAACAAACTTCCTAAATAATCAACCACCGAAAGATCATTTATCCACCAATTGATCTATCAAAAAGCTACAATCCGGTAGGTCCATGTCCACTAATTGAATCCTCCAATTACAACATAAAATAGCAATTCGTCAATCTCAATCTATCTCTCAACGAAAAAGTCCATGGTGATATCAACCTTATCATCCCGTGAACTAATAGGTCCACGATAGGGTATTATAACCGAATCAGGGGACATCTTTGACCTCCTGATTAATGTCCAATATCTCACCGGAGATAAGGATACAGCTAACTCCACATACTCTGCACCCTAGCGAGTGGCACATCCCGATGCACCATCGAGACTATCCAACCATATAGACCCAATCTATGAGTCAGAATCCCTCATAGAATAGCGTAGCAACTAGCGAGTCATACCGACCATCGCCTCGTTATCCAATACAGTCAAATTCCTCCATTCCATGGTCAAAACCCTCTAAGGTCCTACTCCATAACAAGGAGATAGAGACATGCTATCTCTCAGGAGTATCTCAACATACTCATAAAGCAATTCCTTTATTTTCTCACAGGTCGTCCGCAATAATATCTAACTAGAGGCGGCCTAGTCTTATAAGTGATTTGCCTCCACGCAAATCATAAGTCCGTATATACCTTTTTAGTTATTTAACCAAGTACAAGCGGTAACCCATAAGTGTCAAGTAACTAGCTTCACACTTTTCTATATTAGCCTAAATCATCTATCAACATGTACCTTCTAGGTTAACTACCCAGTACAAGTGATCCATGGTCAAAGTCCCCAAGGAACAGATTGTATCAATCCTCTACTAATCATAATAATATGTAGCTACTGCTACCCTATTGCATCAATGCAGATCATGTACTCAAAACATGACATCTAGCTTATCTGTCCAGATATACGCAACATAAGAAAAACTTGTAGCTCCATGAGCTACTATGAATTGATCCAATAACATGAGAGAATTTTTAACTATACATAAATATACAGGAATAACAACCTGATCCAATGACATGAAAAAAATTTCTAACCATACCTAAATATACAGGAATGGTAGCATGATCCGATAACACGAGATAATTTCTAAATCATACCTAGATATACATGTATAGTAACATGATCCAATAACATGTGAGAATTTCTAAATCATACCTAAATATACAGGAATGGTAACATGATCCAGTAACATGTGAGAACTACTAACCATACCTAAATAGACAGGAATGGTAGCATGATCCGATAACACGAGATAATTTCTAAATCATACCTAGATATATAGGTATAGTAACATGATCCAATAACATGTGAGAATTTCTAAATCATACGTAAATATACAGGTATAGTAACATGATCCAGTAACCCGAGAGAACTACTAACCATACCTAAATATACAAGAGTGGTAACATGATCCAATAACATGTGAGAATTTCTAAATCATACCTAAATATACAGGTATAGTAACATGATCCAGTAACCCGAGAGAACTACTAACCATACCTAAATATACAAGAGTGGTAATATGATTCAATAACATGTGAGAATTTCTAACTCATACCTAAATAGGATAAGGGATACAAAAGATTAGGAGAAATACCTGTCGCCTGAAGAAGTCCCATCGCCAAGTCCCAAACAACCACATCGATAAAACTACTCCGAACAAATCCGACAGGACTTGTAAAACAAGTAGACACCGTAACTCCACAAGTCCTCAAGGTATCCGATAACCTGAGCTCTGATACCAAAATAAATTGTCACGCCCCGAGACCCAGGAGCCGCTGTTCCGATAAAAAATCGGACAGCACCTCCCATGTCCGGCGGACAATTTACATATACACACAACAACTATAACAATACCACGCAGTTTAATTGGCCTCAGGTCTCAAAATATAGATAGATACAATATAAAAACACAAGACAACTAAGTAGATCATACCTGACTACGGACCGGTCCGACTTACGACGAAACAACCAATACAAAAACCCCTTAGGGCACACGACAACACTCCCAAGACATATACAAGTCCAATAAGTAAATATACAAATAGACACTACTAAGTATAAAACGAAACTATGCCGTCGCGATGGGTAGGGACTGGCTGCTGGGCTCTTTTGGCGACTCCAAGTATCACAACCTGAAATAAAAACATATGGCAATGGGGTGAGTCCATAACTCAGTGAATACCCAGCAGATATGCATAGTATGTTATAATAACAATAAACATCTACGTTAATACAGTCTCATATCAACAATATGGAAAAACTAGTACTGGAAATACTGAGGTAGATACATACCAGAATCCAGCTAACCTGAAAAGAGGACAATGAGTACCATGGAAATACCATTAGTCATATAATCTCAAATAACAAGTCTCCAGAATATGCATGACAAATAAGTGCAAGAATCAAGTGCAGCAAACAATGCACGAAGCAAAGTATGCACATGGTGCAATGACATGTGTCACCCCCTAGTCCCAGTCAGGATATCGTCCACGACGTCCGCGTGGGTAGAGCTGTGACAAACTGTACGCACCCTGCCATCACTGCTCCTGAGTGACCGGGTGGACAGGATGCTGGCGGGGGACTACCCCCCTACCCCAAGCAATGGGGGAGCTCCGCTCTCATCTCCTCGTGGCTCAGTACGAGAAGGGACCCCTGGCTGCTACCACGCCCGCGCTCACCCTCCTCATAGTGGCCGAACAGAGCAATACAGAGCAAATGCACACATCTACGGTATCTACTAACCCATGAGTGGCCGTGTGTGCATATCATGTACCGGAAGACGATTAGGCTCAACTACAAGGGAGTCGCTGATTGCCGGCATGCAACAATGCAAGAATGATGTATGATATGCACACATACATCCCTCATGTCAAATACAAGAGATACATTCCGATATCTAAGCATACATATAGATATGGCAATACCTGAGACTGTATGAAACTAACAGCATAATAACTCAGGGATAAACAACAAGTATCCAGAACAAGCATAATAACTCAGGGATAACTAACAAGTATCCAGAACAGGCATAATAACTCAGGGATAACTAACAAGTATCCAGGACATGCATAATAACTCAGGGATAACTAACAAGTATTCAGGACATGCATAATAACTCAGGGATAACTAACAAGTATCCAGGACATGCATAATAACTCAGGGATAACTAACAAGTATCCAGGACTGGCATAATAACTCAGGGATAACTATCAAGTATCCAGGACATGCATAATAACTCAGGGATAACTAACAAGTATCCAGGACATGCATAATAACTCAGGGATAACTAACAAGTATCCAGGACATGCATAATAACTCAGGGATAACTAACAAGTATCCAGGACAGGCATAATAAATAAGACTAGCGTATAATCTTACTGCTATCTATAACCAACCATGCATAGCAATATGACAATATCTAAAAGATAAGTCAAAGGGTACCCGCCTCAATCGTAAGATGCTCGTATCAGAAAGAACCTCCCGTCTGATAATCAGCAATGCTAAATCCAATCAATGCCCTGTATCAAAGGCATAATGTTTAGCTACAATAATATATAATCTATAGCTAAACGAGTTATCTCAATTAATTAGGATCGTCCTAATTATCCTATTTCATTTAATTACTGGTTTACCCCATTTCACATGGCTAGGATCATTATAAGTCAATGAAACTCTCAATCGATCCATTATCAAATCCTTCAAAGATGAGAGAAACCAAACAGGATAATTGTGCTATATATATATAATCCAACTTCAAATCATTATCATCCAAAACTAAGAATCCTAGTTCATTCACACCTCACACAGCATGTTTCCCCAAAGCTTATGTCATGGTATCACAGAGCAAATCAACAACCATTCCTTAGTACTGATTCACATCAGAACATCCACCAAAACAAATCGATAGTAACATCAAAATAGAGGGTCTACCAAAACTCAAGACCGAATTCCATTCTAAATCCAAATAAAGAACTGTGGTTCCAAAACAGGATTACAACCCACCAACTCAACACAATGCAAATTCAAACAAAAACTTTCCATACAAACCGAATTCGTCCCCAAACAGAAACCCCTACACAAATCAATTTGCTATCCAAAAATTCAGAAAAACACTGCTAACAAAATATGAACCCGAGCATATTGAAATTCAACCAAGTCGAACATTAACAATCCTTACAAATCAAGCTCCTCAATTCAATCCTCAAACTTGAATTTACCATAGAGCTACATACCTATAACCACACGGCAGCAACAGAACTGAAATAGAATAGCCCCAAATAGCAAACATGGATTCTTCTACAACTGTATCAGCTCCGGCGACAACCCTTCTACCCAGATTTGACACGGCGAGGAACGGGAGAGATCAAGGTCAGGTGGGCGGAATGGATCGCCGACGACAGCAGACCCTGATGACGAGAAAGCGTCGAACGGTGGCGCTCGAATGGAGTAGGGGAAAAGAGGAAATCATCGAGGAGACTCGGGTTGGCTTGCTCTGCGTCACGTGGAGAGGAAGAAGAAGATTGTGGCGCCGAGTTTCTCTCGGATGCGGCTAGGGCAATGAGGAGTAGCAATGGTCCGGTGTGTTCTTCTTGGTTGCGGGCGAAGCAGAGAGGAAGATGAGAGGTCGCCGCCTGGCTGTGGCGGCTAGGTCACGCGAGGGGAGGAAGAAAAAGTGTCGATGCTTCTGCGGCTGGGTTCGCGACTCACGGCAACAAAAGGTAAAGTATATATGTGAGGAGCTTCTCCTTTTTTTTTACAAAAACGCCCCTCAACTTTCAGAAATTCGTATTCTGCCCTTAGGATAAGGGTTTTAACTGTTTAACCCTCCAATATTTTGTAAACCTCAATAAATCTCTAAGGTTAAATTATTTACCCTTTCTGTAATTTAAGAGTTTACCTGTACACCCTTGATAAGTTCTAAATTTTTACAATAAAACCCCTCGGGCTCCTCCCGTAGGCCGGAACCCTTAGACTCTATCCAGAAAAATCTCAAAAATTTTCTGATCCGGATTTTCGATTTGCCGTATTTTACAATCATGGCCTTGGTCTCCAATGCGCCTCCAGTCGTGTCGCCACCTCGTCCACTCCTCCCTATCTATGCGCAAGCCTCCATGAAGGGATCTCCTAGCCGAGATGACTAGCTAAATATTTACATCCATCGATCCTATACTCCACGAAGGAGTGTACATGAAATCTAGATTGAAAGTAAATAAATGCTCAGCTAAACAGGTGTCGTATTTTATTACAAAAATTAAATACCTAATTTAGCCTCGTCAACCCCAAGGATTTAATTAATTACAATATTACACAATCAATCACATAACAAAATTATCTAAGCCATGATAAGTTGGAATCTTGTGCCTGTAACAAAGAGTTAGCCTACACACATCCATATATCATCCAACAAAAATAATCATACATGATAATGTGTAAAAAATTAACCAATCCTAAACACACAAAACCGAAAACCTCAGCTCTGATACCAATTGATAGGTTATAGCTTAACCCGAGGTATGACTTGGCGGGTTTCCTAAGCAACCACGGGGTCAAACATGAGAGACCTCTCTATGTCTACGGATTAAAAATTTAATCCGAATAGAGACCTGTCTCCAAACGACCGTCTCATCGTCGTATCAATTGAATCAAGCCACAACTTAGCCAAAGCCAAAGGTAAGGCTTTGTAACTTTTCGAATCAATCAACCGCAGAATAGATGACGAATGCATCGCCAGTTTTTATGTTTATTATCGGGGTCCATGACATAAATTAATTATCAATATTAATTAACAAATAAATAAACTATGATAATTAACAAAAGCACATGCGTTGATAAGAATAATCAAAGCAAACAATAGAAACAAACAAGGAGCTAAAGAGAGGTATACCTCATCTTTTACGTTGCAGTCTTCTACCGTATAACCCTCCCCTCTTGGACGTCAAGTGGGCGATGATCTACCAAGACGTGGAGTCACCAAGGGCCACCAATCAATCCTCTTCCTTCTTCCTTGCACCAAAACCCTAGGGCTTAGGGTTGCCGCCGGCCAAGAGAAGGAAGTTCCTTCTTCTTCCTTGCGCCGTCCACCAAGTAGACCAAGGAGGAAGAAGATGATGATGAAGAAGAAGAGAAACAATGCTCTCCTTCCAACTAATCCCTAGCCGAGACCTCTCCTATCCTCACCTTCCTTTCCGCCGGCCAAGAGAGTAAGAACCTTCTTCTTCCTAGCCACTGGTGGCTCCTCCTTGCGCCCGCTTGTGCAGTACAAGGAAGAAGAAAGTTGTGCCAAAGATGGAGAGGAAAGGGTGAAGAAGAAGAGGATGAAACTTCTTCTTCTTCCTTCTTCTTTCCTCCTAGCGCTGGCACCGCAACCTCCTTGAAGAAGCCACCGCCGGCAATCCTTCACAGCCCTTCTCTCTCGCTAAACACCACCTGGTGCTCCCTTCGATTAGGTTCCACGCCCAATAGAGAGGAGATAAAAAGCTTCTTCACTTCTTCCCTTTGGTCCTACGCAACCCAATGCCCTAGGAGAGAGAAATTGTGAGGGAGAGAAGAAGAGGCTCTTAGGGTTTTGTATGGATGAATTGGATTGATTGATTAGCACTGTTTCATGACTCTTATGGGGTATTTATAGGGCTATGGTAGTGACCATGAGGAGGAGTTGGGTCATGACCCGCTAATAGATCCAAATCCGATCCATTAATTGAGATCCATTCCACTAAAGGATCCCCATTGAACTTCCTCACCAACCCCCATATTTTCATATGGGCTCCACCTATTATGAGTCGTCCATCTCCCCGTGTTTAAGATATCGAATGCCCAATAATTAATTTAAATTACTGACAATTTTAATTAATCATACTCTTGATCCTTGACTAGTACCACTCAACCTTTTCATCATGATGGGCCATAGTCCACTTGCAAGATTTATCATGATGAGCCTTATGAGTTCATCAAGGAGGCATCATCATCCCGACTCACTAGGACATGGATTGCCTTAATAATCAATGACACACCATATAGATAATATTATATCCCAACTTACCGGGCCTATCGATCTAGCAGAATAGATCTCGCTCTTTGGTAAATCAAAGAAATAATAATTAAATATACATGCCTGTTATTATTTCGGGATTTAGAGATCGTACTCCATAATATAAAACCGAGGTCTAATTCAATTTATTAAGTTAGTATAAAATTGGATGACCTCTCTTTTGGTCCTACTCAATGCACACAAAGTGCACTAGTGTAATTCTATGGTTATGACAAACCACACCTAATTACACTACAACCATCCCGATGGTTTGTCCAATTCCATCTCGGTTGTGAGCCGCTTTCTTATACTTCTACAAGGAACTGATAACATGATCTTCTATGTGTCACCAGACACCATGTTATCTACAATGCAAATATGAGACATTTTGTGCACATACTAATATAAATATGTACCTTGTGATTTTGTGATTCTCTTTCAAAAATGTAGATGTACTTAACCAAAAGCAAGGCTTTTATTATACATCCTAACAGTCTTTTCCACGGTCAGTCGGTTAGGTGAATTATAAGGCTTGATCTTTGAGATTAGCTAAGTTATAATTCGAACTGATTGATACGAAGACGAGATGGTCGTTTGGGAGATAGGACTCCATTCAGATTAAATTTTTAATCTGTAGACATGGAGAGGTTGTCTCTCATGTTCGACCCCATGTTCGATTAGGAAACTTGCCAAGCTATTCCAACAGCTTGTACTACGACACTTAGAATGGGTGAGATGTTAAGGACTAATTAATTGATAAATGTTTTTAAAAAATGTTTTCATAATCTTTAGGTTATTTTCTTAAAAATCTATTTTCAAAATAATGTTTAAGCATTTTAATGTTTTAATGAATTTCATGCTTGATTGGGTGTTTACATATAAATACATATTTCAAAAATTATATATCATTTCAAAAATTGTTTGACCTACACTTAGACACAAACCTTCTAGGTCAATACTAAAGTCCCTTAAGACACTTAGGTAGAGGTCCTTGTAGTTACAAGGGTAGCTTGAAGGTGTCAAGTTCAGGGGGGTCTTTATGGATTCTTATTTTTAGAAAATTATTTCATATCTTTTAAAATGGTTTGTGCTTTAAAAATTATTATCATTTTGTTCAAAATCAAAAACTATTTTTCAAAAACTTATTGTGTCATTCAAAATATTTTTTTTCAAAAATTATTTCTTTGAAAGTTGTTATATTCTTTCAAAAATATTTTTCAACAATTGCTTTAATTGCTCTTATGATTTGGATAAACTCTAAAGACACATAGGAAGCTTTTTTTATGATCTACAAGAATTCCTAAGATTGTGTCAGATTTAGGGGGAGCCCAAGTCAAAAAAATGTATATTTTTCCCTGATTACTTTAAAGTATTATGCAATTCATTTTGTTTAAATCAAACCCTAAGACTCAGAGAAAGATTAACTTGTAGTTAACAATGCTTCCTAGGACTGTGACAAGTTTAGGGGGAGGCCAAATTAAAAGAACTATTAATAGTTACAAAAATATTATGTTTTCATAACTATCTTTTCAAAATATTTGAAAACATAATATTTTCTTTTCAAAACTCATCTTGAAATCTTTTTGTCTTTTAAATACCTTTTGAAAATCTTTGAATCCATATCTTTAGTTTGAAAAAAATTTCCAAGACACTTAGGAAAATTTTCCTTGTAGTTAACAAGGTTTCCTAGGATTGTGTCAGACTGGAAAAGAAACCAAATCAAGAAAGTTATTATTTTTTCAAAACTAAATACATTGAAAAGATTCATTTTTGGAAAATCCCTAAGACACATAGGAATGTTCTTGTGGTCAACAAGATTCATAGGATTGGGTCAGACTTAGGAATGTTCAATGTTTTTTTAAAAAATACTCACATATTGTTTGTGCAATATTAATTTAAGTACTTAGTGTCTTTTAGAATACTTTCTAGAACAAGTACATAGTTTTACTTAAAAAAAGGGAAGAGTTTTGAAAAACATTTTTCAAAATATATATATATATATATATATATATCTTAAGTATTTTCAAAAGGAGGTGAGAAATTATCATAAAAGGGGGAAAAAGGCTTAAGTTAATTTTTTTTAAAAAAATCTTATTGTTGGTGTAAATTTTTCTCTTTTGTTATTTCCTTTTGATGTGTGACAAAGGGGGAGAGAGGCTTAAGTTAGAGATTTTTTTCGATTTCTCCCAAGTGTTAAACCTAGAACCTTTAGACCTAACCTAACTTAAGATATTGTCAAACATCAAAAAGGGGAGATTGTTGGTGCAAAATGCATCAGTGATGAACAGTCATCCTCTAGTGTTTCGATGTTTGACAATATACTAAAGTTAGTGGAAATATATATGTTAGACAATATATTAAGGATGATCAAAGTGATCAAGGGTTAAACCAAACAGGACCTTATGTTTGGTAGGGTAAACCTAGGTTTGATCATTTTGACAAAGGGGTTAGCCAATCAGGATCTGATATTTGGCAGAATGAAGAGAACCCAGGGTTGGTCAGTTTGACCAAGGGATTAAACCAAACCGGACTTGAGGTTTGGGATTATATTTACCTGAAGATTGGAAGAAGTCTAGTTAGGATCATAATTACTAGCTAAGAGTGATTTTGGTGGTAGAAACCCTAGTGAGGGAAGCTAGGTGAAAGAAACCCCGGCGAGCGAAGCTGGGTGGAAGAAATCCTAGTGAGTGAAGCTAGGTGAACTAAATCCTGGTGAGTGAAATTGGGTCCTAGTGAGTGAAGCTAGGTGGACTAAGTCCTGGTGAGTGAAGCTAGGCACGAAGTCTTGGTCCGGGGGACTAAGCACTAAGTCCAGGTCGGGGATCGGGTAATGGAGTCTTTGCCGAGCGAGGATTGGGGATAGAAGTAAAGACATGTCGAGGTCAGACGTCTCGAGATCCGAGTTCTCGGAGACCGAGCAAAAGTCCAGTCGGAGGTCCCGGTTGGCAAAAGCTTTAGTCGAGTGGGGATCACGAACAAAAGTAGAGACGAGTCGAGGTCGAACGTCTCGAGATTCGAGTTCTCGAAGGCTGAGCGAAAGTCCAATCAGAGGTCCTGGTTGGCAAAGGTAACTTCTCAAGTGTGGAGTAGGAGAGGACACGTTCCCCGGAAAGGGAACATTAGGCGTTGGTTCGAACTAGGGTTTCGGGTGAAATCCAAAGTCAAAATCAATAAATTAAGGCTAAGATTATGTGTGTTTTTGTCTTCTGTTTGTTGTCTTGCAGGTACCTCAATTTGGAGGCAAGATAGGAGAGCAAACGTAGGAAAAACACGATCTTGGAATAGCTTCCTGGGTGCCTGACTTGAATCAGGCGCCCAAGAAGTGTTGGGAGCCCCAGTTGGGGGCAGCCCATCCCAGGCGCCTGGCAAGCCAGGCACCTGAGGCTTCCTAGGCACCTGGGAAGGGCTGATGTTATCCCTACTGCGATTTCGGTGGTTCGGATGAAGTTTGACCACACGTGGCAGGCGCCCAAGAGCTTAGAGGCGCCCGAGAATGCACTATATAAAGGGGTTCGACCCCTCATCTCAGAACAACACTTTCTATATCTGCAAAAGTAGTCTGTGTGAAGAAAACTTGCTCATGTCGAAGCTTTGTGACCAAGGAGACCAAGGAGGCTCCAGGAGGAAGTGCACTGCACTTCGAAATTCTGGATTGGCCGGATCTTCAATTTTCCATTGGTTTACGTTTAATTTACAAAGTTGTACTTGCTTTTATTATTATTTCTCTGTTTGTAATTCTAATTGTAAGACAGGTTTCTCGGCCTCTGGAAAGTCCGGAAAGGAGACCACTAGTGGACTCACGTTGAGTATTTAGGCCTTGGATGTACTGACCCTGGGGGTTGGGAACCAAGTGAATCCCGCGTGTTTCTCTTGTGTCTTTCTTTGTTTATTTTATTTTTCCGCTGCGTACTAACCCTGATAGAAAGACGATTAAATGAAGTTTTCCGACGAAATTCCAGCAAAATGTTCGAGTCGATATTCACCCCCCCCCTCTATCGACCGACACCGATCCTATAAGGAGTACTCGACTTGGTCGACCTAGCTAAGTGGAACAAACCAAAGGTACCTCACCACATCCTAGACTAATTATACCAGAGTTTCTCAAAAAGTAAATTAAAAGTATTATTTCTTTAAAAGACTTTGTCTAAGGAATGCGTTGTTGATCCAATAAGACTTAAGCCAAAGATGGCCTCTGTGCCTTGCCAAGACCTGGAAGCTAATTATTGAAGTTTACTTTTAAGTTACTAATTGTTAAACTTGAATCTAACTCAAGGTCAAACAATCTGTAAAATCAAATTGAGAAAAATTATTCAACCATTGCACAAACACCCATAAGGCAATCATGCTTGTTTGTACTGAGACATTCAGAATGGGTGAGATGATAAGGACTAATCAATTGATAAATATTTCCAAAATACTTACAATTTTTTTAAAAACTATTTTCAAAATAATGATTAAACATAATAATATTTTAATGAATTTCATGCTTGATTGTGTGTACCTATAAATACATTTCAAAAATTATATTTTTCTTTTGAAAGTTGTTTGACCTACACATAGACATAAATCCTCTAGGACACCTCTAAAGTCCCGTAAGACACTTAGGTAAAGTTCCTTGTAGTTAACAAGGGTAGCCAGAAATGTCAGGTTCAGGGGGAGTCTATCTTTTTGCAAAAGTTTTTTTTACATTTCTCTTGAAAAGCTTTATTATTCTTCTCAAGAATTTATCTCTTTCAATATGATTTTTGCTTTTAAAAAAAATTATCATCTCTTTTAAAATGTTGTTCGATAAATGTTTTTCCAAAATTCATTGTCATTCAAAATATTTCAAAAAATACTTCTTCACTTGTGATTATATCTTTCAAAAAATGCTTTAATTACTCTTATGATTTGAATAAACTCTAAAGACACATAGGAAATTTACCTTATGATCTACAAGGATTCGTAAGATTGTGTCAATCTTAGGAGGAGTCAAAATCAAATGAAATATATGTACTTCTTCTTCTGATTACTTTAAATTTGAAAAAAAATATTATATAATTCTTTTGTTTGAATCAAACCCTAAGACTCAGAGGAAGATCAACTTGTAGTCAACAAGCTTCCTAGGCATGTGTCAAGTTTAGGGAGAATTCAAATTAAAAGAACTATTAAAAGTTTCAAAAATATTATACTTTCAAAAACCATTGTCATTTCAAAAACACTCTATTTTTTGAAAATTCAATATTATCATTTTCCAAAACATATTTTGAAAAACATTTTCATCTTTTTGAACATCATTGAAAATCTTTGAAAAATTACTTGATTTTGGAAAAAAAATCCAAGACACATAGGAAATTTTCTTGTAGTTAACAAGGTTTCTTAGGATTGTGTCAGATTAGGGAGGAAACCAAATCATGAAATTTAATATTCATCAAAAATTTAAAATGTATATTGAAAATACTTAATTTTTATTGGAAAATCCCTAAGACACATAGGAATTTTCTTGTGGTCAACAAGATTCCTAGGATTGTGTCAGATTTAGGGAAGTTCAAATAAATAAAGTAAATCTTATCTTTTCAAATTATTTTCAAGTACTTAGTGCCTTTTAGAATATTTTCAAAAAAAATACTTAGTTTTTTTTAAAAAAAGGGAGATTTTTGAAAATCATGTTTTTTATATCAATCTAAAGTATTTTTTAGAAATTCCTTTCACATTCATATATTGTTGGTGCAAATTTTTAAAATCCTTGTATTTCTTTTTGATGCCTGCCAAAGGGGGAGAGAGTACCTTAAGTTAGATTTTTTGATTTCTCTCAAGTTTTGACCTAGAACCCTTGGACCAAACCTAACATAAGATTATTGTCAAACATCAAAAAGGGAGAGATTGTTGGTGCAAAAAGTGTCAGACATGAACAATCAACCTCTGGTGTTTTGATGTTTGATAATATACTAAGGACTGGTCAAAGTGATCAAGGGTTAAACCAAACAGGACCTGATGTTTGGTAGGGTAAACCCAGGTTTGATCAATTTAATGAAAGGCTTAGCCAAACAGACCTGATGTTTGACAGAGTTATAAGAACTACAGACAGCTCTGGCTGTCAATCAACTAAAGCTTAAGATTGTTTGTCTGTTTGTTGTGCGTTTTTTGTCTTGCAGGTACTGGAGTTGGAGGCAAGATAGGAGAACAAACACAATACAAACAAGATCCTGGGGAAATGCTTCCCAGGCACCTGGAACCCAGGCACCTGGATTCAATTCATGCACCTGGGATGGGAAGCTTATCCCTGTGTAGAGTTAGCTGCTTCAGATCATGTTTGAACACGGTTAGGTTCCTGAATGGGCTTTAGAGCGCCAGGGAGCATGCTACAAATAGGGGTGCCCACCCCTCAGTTGAAGATCAAGTTTCATATATGCTTACTTATTTCATGCAATGAAAAATTGCTCAAGGTGAAGCTCTGTGTCCAAGGAGGCTCCAGGAGGAAGTGTGCGACGCTTGGAGTTCCAGATTGGTCAAGAACGTTGACTTGTTTGGTTTGCTTTTAGTTACAAGTTGTACTTAACTTTATTTACTTGTTCTTGTAAAATCATATTGTAAGATGGGTTTTCTTGCCTTTGGAAATTCCAAAATGGAGACCATTAGTGGACTCAAGTACATAGGCCTTGGATGTACTGACCCTGGGGCGTTGGGAACCAAGTAAATAAATTCCATGTGTCTCCTGTTTGTTGCTATTACTTTTTATTATTATGCTGTGCTACTAATGATTTGTTACGAAGTTGATCAAATGAATGACTCAAAGAAGAAACGAAGCAGGAGTTGATATTCACCCCCCCTCTATCGACGCCACCGATCTTACACAATCTTCCCCTTTTTAATGTTTGACAATAATCTTAAGTTAGGTTTAGGAGCAAGGGTTTTAGGTCAATACTTGGGAGACACAAAAGGTATCTAACATAAGTTACTCTCTCCCCATTTGACACACATCAAAAAACATAAGCCAACAAAAATGTTAAGTATAAGTTATGTACCAACAATGTAATTTCTAAAAATACTTAGGGTTTTTAACAAAAAGCATGATTTTCAAAAACCCTTTTATGTAAAAAGAAACACAATAAAATCTTGAGAAAAATAAGTGCATTGTTGATTTGGACTTCCCTATATCTGACACAATCTTTGAGATCTTGTTGACCACAAGAAAATTTTCTATGTGTGTTAGAGATTTTCTAATCAAAATATAATATTTTCAATATGTATTTAATTTTTAAAAAATTAATAAAAATTTCAGTTTGGATTCCTCCCCAATCTGACACAATCCTAAATAGCCTTGTTAACTATAAGGAAAACTTACCAATCTATCTTGGAGATTTTTCCAAACTAAAGTGATTTTTTAAAAAAATTCAAAAATTGTTTAGAAGGCTAAAAGATTTTCAAAAATGTTTTGAAGAATAAAACTATAGTATTTTCAAAAGTATAGTGTTTTTGAAAAGATAGTATTTTTGAAAATTATAATAGTTATTTTAATTTGAACTCCCCCTAAGCGTGACACAATCCTAAGAAGCTTGTTAACCATAAGATGATCTTCCTATGTCTCTTACGGTTCAACTCAAATGAAAAGGATAACAAAATTTTAAAATATAAGATTTTTAATGTAATCTAGACTAAAAAGATGAATTATTCTTTTGATCAGGAGTCCCCTAAGCCTGACACAATATTAGGATCTTTGCAGATTATATGGAAAATTTTCTATTTGTGATTACGGGTTATCCAAATCATAAGAGCAATTAGGGTATATTTTTCAAAAAAGATAAGTTTTTAAGAGAAAATTTTTTAAAAGATATGATAATTTTTGAAAAAAAAAGAATTTCCAAAAATAAATTTTTGAGCAAAAAAGTATTTTTGAAAGACATGATAATTTTTTAAAGAATTATAATTTTATTTTTTTCAAAATAATTTTTTGAGCAAAAAAATAAATTTTTGAAAATATTTTTCTAAAAACATAGAATTTGCACGAAAAAAAGAAAAAAAAACTAACTCCCTCTGAACCTGACACTATCTGACTACCCTTGTTAACCACAAGGAACTCTACCTAAGTATCTTAATGGACTTTAGTGTTGACCTAGAAGATTTGTGTCTAAGTGTAGGTCAAATAATTTTCAAAAAGATATATTAGTTTTGAAAGCTATTTATAAGTACACACAATTATACATAAAATTCATTAAAGCATTATTATGTTTAAATCACTATTTTGAAAATAGGTTTTAAAAAAATTATTCTAAGGATTTTTGAAAACATTTTAGAAATATTTATCAAGTATTTAGTCCTTCTCATTTCACCCATTCTAAATGTCGCAGTACAAACATGAATGGTATCCTTATAGGTGTTGTGAGCAACTCAGGCGTTTGGAGACTGGCAGCAACTCAGGCACTCGAGAACACAAGCGCCCGAGAGGTCTCGAGCGCCCGAGAACACAAGTGCCTGAGAGGTCTCAAGCACCCGTATGACTATGACTCAGCCTAGGCAAGGCTAAGTTGGCATATGCTGGTTAGAGTCACTACATTCACAACACAGGCGCTAGAGATGGATAAGGCTTGACCAGGTAGTAGATTGGGACGCGGTTGGATCGTAGCAACACGGGTGCTCCTATAGGCACTCGGGCGCCAGTTTACCCCTTTATATGGGGTTTCAACTGGAGACTCCAAGCAATCAACATGTGGGATTGATATGATCGATAGAGGGGATGAATATCGATAATGGTTTTTCAGATGAATTAGATTCAATGCAGTGGAAATAAACAAGTCAAACACGGCTAACACCTTATTTTTTACTTGGTTCGGAGTCTATGATGGATCCTACTCTAAGGCCCACGGTCCTTGACCATTTTCGTTGGCCAATATGATAATTCATGAATGAAGTACAAGAGTTATGATTAAGTACAGAAAATAGAAATTATACCGACGACACTAAAAGAAGGAATTTGTTGCAGAAGCGGCGTGTCATCGATCTTGAACTTCTTGAGAGCAGAGAACTCAACCACGAAAGCATTATCGTTGAGATTTCAAGGGTTGAGTTGATGTTTGAAGAAAAGAGGGTGAAACCCCTTTTATACTTGATCTCGGGTGCCTGAGTGGCTTAATTGAAAAATTAGATTATTCAAAAATACACATTGAATGCTGAGATTACGCATTGAATTTCCGGTAGTAGATGTTAGGATGTATACTAAAAGTCTTGCCTTTTTTGTATGAACATCTACATTTTGAAAGAGAATCACAACATCACTGTTGTTGTTTATATTAGTATGTGCATAACTGTCTGATACCTTGCACTATAGATAACATGGTGTGTGGTGAAACATAGAAGATCATGCTATCAGGCCCTTGCATAGTATAAGTAGAGGCTCACAACCGAGATGGAGTTGGACAAACCATCGGGATGGTTGTAGTGTAATTTGGTGTTGTTTATCTTGACCATAGAATTATACTAATACACTTTGTGTGCATTGAGCAGGACCAACATAGAGGTGATCTAATTTATACTGACTTTATAATTAGATTGGACATCAGTTTATTATGGAGTACATGCTCTGAATCCCGATATAATAACGAGCACATGTACTAATATTTATTTGTTTGATTTACCAATGGGCGAGATTTATTCTGTTAAATCGATAAGCCCGGTAAGTTGGGAAATAATATTATTTACATGGTGTGTTGTTGATTATTGACGAAATTCATGTCCTGGTGAGTCGAGATGATGATGCCCCCTTGATGAGCTCATAAGGTTCATCATGTTAAATCCTGCAGGTGGACTTGGTCCAACATGATGATAAGGATGAGTGGTACTAGTCAAAGAGTTAGAGGTTGATTAATTAAAATTGTCAGTAATTTAAATTAATCAACGGGCATTCGATATCTTAGACACGGGAAGAAATTATATTGGTGCAAGAAGCATCAGTGAGGCTCCCAAAAGTCCAACTGGATGGGCGGTTGGCAAAACTCTCCTGAGAGGAGTAGGTGAAAGGCGCGTTCCCCGGGAAGGGAATATAGGCATCGGTTCGACCTAGGGTTTCACAGAAAATCTAAAGTCAGAACCAAGTCTCTTTAAGGCTAAGGGTATATACTTGATTGTCTTGTGTTTGTGTATCTTGCAGGTACCTAAAATTGGAGGCAAGGCAGGCAAACAAACACAAAAGATGCTGAAACACAGCTTCTTGGGCGGCCCCATTGATACAGGCACCCCCAAGAAGCCAGGCACCCACATTAAGTTATGCGCCTGAATGAATCAGGTGCCCCCTTCAACACAGGTGCCCAATAAGGCAGGTTTTATCAGCTCACGATGTTCACGAGTTTGGATAGATTTTTGACCGCAACTGAGGCGTCCTAAAGGCTCTAGGTGCCCATTAAGAAGCTATATAAAGGGGTTCGACCCCTCAACTCGAACATGAATTCCGAGATCATTCTAAGTATTCTGAGCGAAAGAAAAGTGCTAGAGATGAAGCACTACGACCAAGGAGGCTCCAGGAGGAAGTGTGCAGCATTCGGAGTTCCAGATCGGCTAGGATCGTCGATTCTTTATTTGGTTTGATTTACTTTCCGCATTTAATTTTCTTAATATTTTTTATTGTAAATCGTGCACTGTAAGACGGGTTTCTCCACCTTTGGAAAGTCCGAAAAGGAGACTATTAGTGGATGGGCGTTTCCCGTGCTTAGGCCTTGGACGTACTAACCCTGGGGGGTTGGGAACCTAGTAAAATCCCGTGTACACTCTGTCGATTGTTTTGTTTTTGTTCTATCTATTTTTCCAATGTGCTACTAACATTGAATAGAACGAATGATCGAAAGTTTATGACACGCTTTCCGAAGAAATTTTTACAAGTCGATATTCACCCCCCTCTATCATCGGCACCGGTCCCCACAAGTGGTATCAGAGCCTGGTAGCTCTTCACCGGACTAACAACCGATGGAGCAATGACGCCAAGAGTTGAGGGGGAGCCCAGGGGTGAATCAGGTATTTTTCTTAATTATGGTCAATTTCAAATTTCATATTACATGTTTCAAGTGCAGGGAGAGAGGGCATAATAAAAATCAATGACCTACTCGTAAGACTCGATCTTCACCACCGGCAGCAAAGGAGGTACAGCACCCGGAGTCCGGAGGGACAAGGGTCATATAAAGTGTTTCAAATGTTAAAAGCATGGACACTACAAGAATCAGTGTCTGTCAAAGGTATGAAATGTTTATGTTCGTAAAAAATTTCAAATTCCTGCACCGTCTTATGATAATAACTTAGATAATTTTTCTGAAAAATTAGAATTATTGCATAGTCAAATTAACATTTTCCATAACCTATTACCAAATATAGACAATAGGAAAATATCAAATCTCAACTCGTTAATTTTTAATATCAATACAATAATTTTTAGAATTAATTCTAATAATTTTCTGAAAATATTAAAGATAATCCAGAAAATATTGGAGATTTTTCTAAGGATATTTCTAAGGATAATGATAATATTAAAGATAATCCTGAAAATATTGGAGATTTTTTTGAGGATATTAAAGATAATTTTGAGGTTGTTGAAGATAATTTTGAAGTTGTTGAAGATAAGTTTGAGGATATTGAAAATAAAATCTCTTTAGATTATGATTTGATTATTAATTTGTTGGATAATCTTGAAGATAATTATCAAATACTAACTAGTAGCCCTGAAAACTATTCTACTTACTATGAAGATATAGAAGCAGATAACTTTGATGATGAGGATGAAGAGAAAGATGAATTTTTTAGAATCAAGGCTACAGTTAATAAAATCTACAAAAATTCAAACAAGCAAAAATATTAGATCAACTTGAAAAATTAAATGAAGATATAGTAGATAAGTCAGAAATCATTGAATTAATGAAGTTAATGCAACTAGACCCAAAACTTTTAACTAATTTAAACCTTAAATCATAATTAATCTTTAATTAATTTAATTTTAATTAATCCTTAATTAATTTAATTTTAATAATCCTTAATTAATTTCATTCTAATTAATCCTTAATTAATTTCATTTTAATTAATCCCTCATTAATTTAATCTTAATTATTTTAACCTTAATTAAATCTTAATTATTTTAACCATAAATCCTTAATTAATTTATTTCTAATTAAATCTTAATAACTTAAACTCAAATTAAATAAAACCATACCCAACTGCAACAATCAACTTAATAAAATTAAATATGTCAAAGTGGGTTGACATATTCACGGGTTCACACGACATGTATCAAATTGGGAATTTGATACATTATTAGAAACTTAAGTAAAATGTTTTGACTTGTTTGACTCATGCATAAATGTCATGCTCATGCATTTGCTATTTTTTTTTGTATATCTGTCATGTCATTCATGTTTAATTTTATGCATGATTTAGAATGGTTAGATAGGAAAAAGACTTACTTAAAACTTGAATAACATAGTATTAGGTGGAGGTGAGATGATAGTACGTTAGGGAAACCCTTCTAATAAGGTCAAGTAAGGTAAGGCGTACCCTACTTGGTCTGTTTAGTCTGATGGAACTAGCCGAAGCTACCGATCCAAAACCTAAGCTAGTTAAACCAAAATTTTTCAAGAAGTAATTTGAAAATGAACTTTCGGTAAAAGGCTTTGTCAAGGAAAGGGTTGTTGCTCCAATAAGGCTACGGCCAAAGAAGGCCTCTGTGCCTCGCCAAGACCTAGAAGCCAATTATTGAAACTAAAATTCAATTTACTATTTGATAACTTTGAATCTAACACAAGTTTTAATTAAATCTTAAATTTAACATTAATTCAATGAAAATTATTCAAGCATCTCACAATACACCCATAAGGCAACCATGCTTGCTTGTACTGAGACATTCAGAATGGGTGAGATGTTAAGGACTAATAAATTGAAAAATACTTTTCAAAAATGTTTTCCAAAATTCTTAGGAGATTTTAATAAAATCTATTTTAAAATAATTTTTTAACATAATAATATTTTTATGGATTTCATGCTTGTCTGAGTGCTTATATATTATACATTTTCAAAATTATATCTTTTTCAAAAAAAATTTGATCTACACAATTAGACACAAGCCTGTTAGGTCAACACTAAAGTCCTTATGGCACTTAGATAGAGTCAGACGGTGTCAGATACAGGGGGAGTGTTTAAAAGTGTATTTTTGGATCTTTCAAAAATTGTGCTTTAAAAATTACTATCACTTCAAATTGTTTTTTGAAAACTATGCTTTACAAATTACTATCATTTCAAAATATGTCTTTCAAATACTCATATTTATCCTTCGAAATGCTAATATTTCAAAATGCATTTTAAGAATTGTGCTTATTTCCTTTTTGATTTTGATAAACCCTAAAGACACAGAGGAAGTCTACTTCATTATCTACAAGGACTCCTAGGATGTGTCAAATTTAGGGGGAGTCTAAATCAAAAGAAATTATTTCTGACAATTATTTTTGAAATTATTAGATAATTCCTTTGATCTGAATTAAACCCTAAAGACTCAAAGGAAGATTACTTGTAGTCAACAAGCTTTCAAGGACTGTGTCAAGTTTAGGGGGAGGTCAAATTAAAAAATTATTGAACATTTCAAAATAATATGTTTTCATACACTGTATTTTCAAAATCCTTTCGAAAACATAAGCATTTTCCCTTTCAAAATACTATCATTTTAAATATTTTTTTTATAGTATCACTTTCAAAACTTATTTTTTTGGAATCACTTTTGAAAATAATATTTACTTGAGTTTGGAGAATTTCCATGACACTTAGGGAAATGTCCTTGTAGTTAACAAGGTTTCCTAGGATTGTGTCAGACTGAAAAAGAAACCAAGTCAAGTAAAATATTGTGTTTTCAAAAGTACAAATATTTTTCAAATTACTAATATTTTTCAAAAGTACTAATATTTTCCTAAATTGCAAATAATATTTTTTTCAAAATACTAATATTTTTCAAAGTAATAATATTTTTCAAAAGTACTAATTTTTTTCTAAAGTGAAAATAATATTTTTCAAAGTACTAATATTTTTCAAAGTATAAATATTTTTCAAAGTAGAAAGATTTTTCAAAGAACAATGTTTTCCAATATTTTTCAAAGTACTAATGTTTTAAGTGTAAAATATCTTTCAAAGTATAAGTTTTTTTGCACAATATCTTTCAAAGTATTCTTCTAAATGCACTATATTTCTCTAAGTGAAAATGTTTTCTAAAAGTGCATAATTTTTCTTAAATGAAAATCTTTTATGAGTGCAATTCTTTTGTGAACATCTTTTCTAAAAGAAATTTTTCTAAGGCAACATTTTTCTAAGTGCAAAATTTTCTAAGTTCAAAATATTTTACTAAAAGTACAAAATATTTTTTCCAAAGTGCACAATACTTTTCAAAGTACAAGTTTTTGGTGCAATTGAAGTACTTAGTTTTTTTTTACTAGTACTTAGTCTTTTTCTAACAAAAAGGGAAGAGTTTCGAAAATGGTTTATCAAAAATGATAAGCTTTCAAATGATTATACTAAGTACATTCAAAAGGAAAAGCAATTTTTTTTTAAATTTTCATTGTTGGTGCATGTTTTTTGTCGTTTTTTGATGTATGACAAGGGGGGAGAGTGAGCTTAAGTTAGAAATTATTTTCTCCCAAAGGAATAGAGAGCTTAAATTAGAAATTTTGTCCTAAAGGATCAAAGTTTCAATCAAAATTTTTATCCAAGGATCAAAATGTAAATCAAAATGTTTTTTTCAAAGGATCAAATTTTTTCCATTTTATCCCAAGGATTATAACTTAGCCCTTTAATCCAATCTAACTTAAGATATTGTCAAACATCAAAAAGGGGGAGATTGTTGGTGCAAGAAGCATCAGTGATGTCCTCCTCGAGTGTTTCAATGTTTAACAATATGCTTAAGTTAGTGATACATTAGAACAAGGAAGGGTTAGTCAAGAAAGGAGTACCAAAGTGAAGGAAAGTCCTAGTTAACCTAGCAATAAGTCCTGGTTCGAAGAATTGTGCACTAAGTCCTGATCATGGATTGGGCAATAAGTCCTGCCGAGGGTTGGGCACCGAAGACCTGACTGAGGGTTAGGCACGAAGTCCTAATTCGAGGAATTGGGCAATAATTCCTGGTCAAGGGCTGGGTACCAAGTCCTGACATAGGGTTGGGCAATGAGTCCTGGTCGTGGACTGGGCACGAAGTCCTGGTGAGTGAAGCTGGACAAAAGTCCTGGTGAGTGAAGCTGGCCAATAAGTCCTGGTCGAGAACTGGGCAAGAAGTCCTGGTGAGTGAAGCTGGGCAAAAGTCCTGGTGAGTGAAGCTTGGCAAAAGTCCAACTGGATGGGCCGGTTGGCAAAACTTCTCCCGAGAGGAGTAGGTGAAAGGCGTGTTCCCCGGGAAGGGAACATAGGCGTCAATTCGACCTAGGGTTTCGTGAGAAATCAGAAGTCAGAACCAAGTCTCTTTAAGGCTAAGGGTATATACTTGTTTGTCTTATGTTTGTGTATCTTGCAAGTACCTAAAATTGGAGGCAAGGTAGGCAAACAAACACAAAAGAGGCTGAAACACAGCTTCTTGGGCATCCCCATTGATATAGTCGCCCCCAAGAAGCCAGACGCCCCCATTAAGTCAGGTGCCTGAATGAATCAGGCGCCCCCTTCAACATAGGTGCCCAATAAGGCAGGTTTTATCAGCTCGCGAAGTTCGTAAGTTTGGATGGATTTTTGACCGCAACTGAGGCGCCCCAATGGCTCTAGGGCGCCCGTTAGGAAGCTATATAAAGGGGTTCGACCCCTCAACTCGAACACGAATTCTGAGATCATTCTAAGCATTCTGAGCGAAAGAAAAGTGCTAGAGACGAAGCCCTGCGACCAAGGAGGCTCTAGGAGGAAGTGCGCGGCACTTCGAAGTTATAGATCGGCCGGGATCGTCATTCTTTGTTTGGTTTGATTTACTTTCCGTATTTAATTTCCTTAATATTTTTGATTGTAAATCATGCACTGTAAGACGGGTTTCTCTGCCTCTAGAAAGTTTGAAAAGGAGACCATTAGTGTATGGGCATTTCCCGTGCTTAGGCCTTGGACATACTAACCCTGGGGGATTGGGAACCAAGTAAAATCCCGTGTGCACTCTGTCGATTGTTTTTTTTGTTCTGTCTATTTTTCTGCTGTGCTACTAACTCTGAATAGAACTAAAGATTGAAAGTTTATGACACACTTTTCGAAGAAATTTTTACAAGTCAATATTCACCCCCCCTATCGACGACACCGGTCCCCACAAATTGTACTCATAATAGGTGGAGCTCATATGAAAATATGGGGGTTGGTGAGGTAGTTCAATGTAGAACTTTTAGTGGAATGATTCTTCATTAATGGATCGAGTTTGGATCCATTAGCAGGCCAAGACCCAACTCCCCTCATGGTCCCTATCGTAGCCCTATAAATACCCCATTGTATCATCAAACCAAGGCATCCAATTGATCATCCAACCCAAGGTTTTTCTCTTCTCTCCCCTCTCTTTTCTCTCTCCTAGGGCACCGGCGGGTGGAGAAGAAGAATTCTTCTTCTTCTCTCTTCCATCACCTCTCTTCCTTGTGGCCGACTACTACTAGGTAATGGGAGAGTGGTCCTCTTCCTTTTGTGGTGTGTGGCGAGGAGGTGAGGTGGACGGGTGACCGACGCAAGGAGGAGACGGTGGTGCAAGGCGGCGGTGCAAGAGAGAAGGGCTTGTTGGTCGGTTGGTGTTGATATAGGAGGGTTCCTCTCTTCTCCATCTTCTTCCCTATCTTCCCCTTGGCAGCTTCCTTGTGGTCAGTGAGGTGGAGACACCTTGTGGCCGGCGGCGCAAGGAGGAGGGGAGGAAGAAGGCCGGTGGCAAACCCTTGATCTACGGTTTTCGTTGGCGTAGAAGAAATGGTTGATTGAAAGCCCTTGGTTATTCCGGTTCTTGGTAGATCATCGCTCACATGACGTCCAAGAGGGGAGGGGCATACAATAGAAGATCGTAAGTTAACGAGAGGTATAATTTCTCTCTTTGGCTCCTACAAGTTCTATCATTTTATGTGGATGATAATTAATTATCATGTGTTTAATTATTTGTTAATTAATGTTGATAATTAATTATTTGGACCCCGATAATAAACACAAAAACTGGTGATCCGTTTGTCGTCTTTTTCATGACCAATTGGTTAGGCGAGTTACAAGGCTTGAACTTTGAGTTTGGCTAAGTTGTAACTCAAATCAATTGGTATGACGACGAGACGGTTGTATGAGAGATAGGTCTTCATTCGGATTAATTTTTTAATCTGTGGACATGGACAGGTCTCTCATGGACGACCAGGTATTCGCTTAGGAAACCCGCCAGGCCATACCCAACAACTGGTATCAGATCCGAGGTTTCCGGTTTTGTTTGTTTAGGATTCAGTTACTTTTTGCACATTGTCATATATTTTATTTTTGTCGGATAATAGTAGGATGTGTGAGGCTAACTCTTTGTTGCAGGCACAAGATTCCAACTATTATGGTATAAATAATGTGTGTATGTGATTGATTGTGCATGGCTATAATTTATTTGAATCCTCGGGGTTGACGAGGCTAGATAGGTATTTAATTTTTGTAATTAAATACGACACATGTTTAGTCGAGCATTTATTTACTTTCAATCTAGATTTTATGTACACTCCTTTGTGGAGTATAGGATCGATGGATGTAAATAAGTAGCTTATCTCGGCTCAGAGATCCCTTCATTGGTGGCTTGTGCATGGTGTAGGGAGGAGCAGACGAGGTGGCAACACGACTGGAGGCGCATTGGAGACCAAATCCAGGATAGTTGGAAAAATCAAGGATTTTTCTTATTTGTTGTTTTGGATTATGTGCTTGTCGTGTGTGTGCATGAAAATTCCTCATTATAAATAACTAAGTGGGAGAGGGACCCTAAGGGTCCCGCAGCCTCCATTACTAATTTAATAAGGGATGCGAACAAGTTTGTGCGTCGGCTCTGAGTGCCTTCCTCCCCATCGGATGGGCTTGTTCTGTGGATCACTGGGTCAGACATGATTATAGAAAGTTATTGAAGAACATGTGATTTTCCCCATCGGACAACACATAATCGAAAATAATTTTCTTAGTATCGTGTAATGGTAAACATTTAGATGCAAATAATAGTATCCTCCCCAACGGAGTCACTGTAATTATTTGTAGTGCCGAAGTGAACCAACTATTAATCTTATTTGTCAAAAGGTAGGTTGACAAGATAATAAAATTAATGGGTAAAACCTCCTCTTACAAATGTAGAATTCGTATACGTCCACACCATCGTGGCATGCTAAATTCTCGGTGTTTTGAGGTGTTAGTTGATTTTAAATTTATTATTTTGAGGAATCAATAATTTTTGAAATCTAAAGTTGTGATTGTTGTGATTCTGAGGTATTTTCAAAATGGCCTTTAACCCACTAGCTACAATACTTAAGGAAACAAACTTACTGGCCCTAATTACATAGATTGGAAAAGAAACCTGGACATTGTCCTAACTACTGAGGAGTACAAATATGTACTCTTTGAGGAATGTCCTGAAAAGCCTAGCGAGAATTCTGGTGAAGAGGAGAGGGAGTGTTATAAGAAGTGGGTCAAGGCAGATGAGATGGCGCGGTGCAACATTTTGCTTCTATATCAAATGTATTGCAACATTAGCATCAGGCCATGCCCACTGCTTATGACATGATGATAAACCTCAAGAACTCTTCGGACACCAGAATTGAGCCACTAGGCAAGTTGCAATGAAGAACTTGATGACGACTACCATGGTCGAGGGACACCCGTAAGGGATCATGTCCTTAAGATGATGGCTCATCATAATGAGATTGAGGTCCTTGGAGCAGAGATCAATGGGGAAACCCAGGTCGATATCATTCTCCAGTCTCTGCCTAGGAGTTTTGAGCAGTTCCGCCTGAACTACAATATGAACAACCATACATATACTTTGGGGGAACTACTGGCAGAACTTTAGGCGGCAGAGGGGCTTTTTCATCAAAGTTCTTAGGCCTTGGTTGCTCAGAGGGTTTCTACTTCTATGCCGAAAGGCAAGAAGAAGAAGAAACAAGGTGGGTCCAAGAAGGCGGCAAGATTTCAGGCACCTCAGACTGGCGTGAAGAAGCCGAGAGGCAAGTGCTTCATGTGTAAGCAAACTGGACACTAGAAGGTGAACTGCCCCTGTCGTCAAGACAAATGTATTTCTTCTTGTTTAGTCTTTGAAACATGTTTAGCGGTGTTATCTACCGATACCTGGTGTGTAGATACGGGAGCCACCGATCAAGTCTGCAACTCTTTGCAAGGGTTCCAGCAATCCCGATGGCTAGCTGATGGGGAAATCATCGTCTACATGGGCAATGCTACAGAGGTGGCGGCTATTGCAGTGGGAGACATTTATTTATCATTTGATAGGAATAAAATTTTGGTTTTGAGAAATTGCCTATATGTACCCTCTTTTAGAAAGAACCTTGTTTCAGTTTCTAGATTAATAAATGATGGATATTCTATTGCTTTTAATAGCAAAATTGTTATAAAAAAATAGAGAGATTATCTGTTCAGGTACTATGGTTGGCAATTTGTATACTCTAGAACCAAAAACTCCAACAATGCAAATAGATGCTAACAACTCATCATCTAACCAAAATAAGAGAAAGAAACCTTCTAGGATGAACCAAACATATCTTTGGCGTCTAAGGCTTGGTCATATTAACCTTAGTAGGATTCAAAGGTTGATAGGTGATGGGCCCTTGGGTTCATTAGTGGTGGAAGACTTCCCAACCTGTGAATCTTGCTTGGAAGGTAAGATGACCAAGAGGCCTTTCAAGGCCAAGGGGTATAGGGCCAAAGATGTGTTGGAACTAGTTCATTCTGATTTGTGTTGTCCTATGTCTATCCAGGTTAGAGTGACTTTGAATATTTCATCTCTTTCATAGACGATTATTCAAGGTATGGGTATATTTACCTGATGCGCCACAAGTCTGAATGCTTTGATAAATTCAAAGAATTCAAGGTTGATGTGGAAAAATATCAAGGTAAAAGTATCAAGACACTACGATCAGATCATGGTGGCGAGTACCTCTTGGGAGTGTAACGCCCGTCCTTTTTTCCAGACCTTACGATGTGGTGAGAGACGGCGTTACGCTAACATACATCTAGGCATATGAATATCGTAATGCAGCGGAATAATTTAAAACTTTTATACCTATATGCCTTACACTTGAATCATGTATACATGCCTTAACTATCATTCCTAAACATGGTGACATGGTAACTTAGCATATTAACATCATACGTACCATCATGATATAAAATCACATAAGTCATCCATAAGCAACATAAGTAGCAAGTGTATCAAACCATCATAAGTATAGCAAGAGACTTAAGAGGACAATGCAAAATATAGAACAAGTGACAAAGTATAAATATTAAAACTTTTCTTTTTCTTCTGCCATGTCACTGCCACACACACACTCTTGCCCCTCCTGCTGCTTCCCTTAATATCCTCTTTCTTGATCTGCAGTATAAGGAAGTAAAACTATAAGCACATAGGCTTAGTAAGACTCTTTCCTACTCACTAAAACCATACATCGCATACATAAAACATATAACATGCTTAACATATAGAAATTCTTGGTGCAAAACATAGGCATATAAAATACTTAACATAGCATGGTTCTTGGCTTAAACATAAACATAACATGGCATGGTTCATGGCAAAAACATAAACATAACATGGCATGGTTCTTTACATAAACATAAACATAATATGGCATGGTTCATGACATAAACATTGTGACGGCCCGACTTCCTCCCTTTACCCTCTGCTCCAGCCGGGTCGTCGCTTAGGCTTAACCTCAACTTTACCTTACCCTTAGCCTTAGGTTACACCTTCTCCTTGTCTTATTACGGACCGTTACTCCATTACTCCTCCGCTACTTTGGGGCATGGCAAAATGCGGAATTACTTTTTTTTTTTCCCTACCTTAGACGAACCGTTACCCTGTCTACTACTTGGTAAATCATACTATCTCTGGACGGGGAAGGACACGCCCAAGGCGTGTTGACTGACACGCCCGTGGCCCTGGCTGTGCTGGCTGACACGCCCGTGGGGCGGATGGGCACGCCCGCATCGGTCACCGCAGAGGTCTGCCAGTGAACGACACGCCCGGGGCGTGCTGAAGAGCACGCCCGTGCCCGTGTCCTCCTCTGCTACTGAAGAAAAGAAAATGCAGCGGATAAAACTTAACTCAAAAACTCACAGAACGTATAGTTTCAAGCCATACACAGACATAGTACCATTTCTATACTCCATACTAGTTTTCTAACCATTTTCGCCAATCAAAACAACTTCTTCAACTTGCAATTAGGACTTTTACGGATCTTAACCAAACTAACCAAACATATGGAAAATCATAAATAAACATCTTCGAGTTGTATCAACTTCCTACTCTATGCGGAAATTAAACACATTGGTTCACTCTTTACCATTCAAAACATAAAACTAAATGTTTCTAAATACCGAAACTCTACTCATACTCAATCCAACGAATCTTTTTCCCCGGTTCCACCTCCACTGAACATCAATGCAAGTCCTGTCGCCGCCCAACTTACGCTTTCTCTTTTCCTTTATCTGCAATAGAAGGAAGATGCAACTAATAAGCACAATGCTTAGTAAGTAAATTCCTACTCACAAAATCATGATGTCAATACTAAACATGCTCATTTCAAGGAATGATTTAAAACTTTACTTACTTCAAAACTTACAACTAAACATGCTTACAACTTGAATCACTTTAACATGCTTGTTAATGTATCAATGTACACAACTAACCATGCTTACTACTTGAACTACTTTATCATGCTTGCATTGTAACAAGGTACACATATGATAATTAAACACTTTCTCCAAAAAGGAACTACTTGATCATAATTATATACTTGAAAATAATAATCAACTTTCTCTTTAGGCCTTGACATTGTACCATGGTATCAGTGTACCAACTGCGCGCTTTTCTAATAGGTTGCGAGGTAGCTAGCCACCGCACCCTATTAGAACTTTACTTTCTAACTTTCGATGGGCCTTACATTTGCCCGGTACATGTCTCTTTCTCAAAGTAAAATACTTTTCTTACTTACCATACTTAAACTTATCACTTTACTTGTTTTTGCATATATTTGCATGCTAAAAACCTTTACTTTTCTCACTTTAACTTTCCATCGAGCACCTTGTGTGCTCCTTAACTCAATTTCACTTTTAGGTCTTTTCATAAGTATGAAAACTCATCATGCTTGGCCTACATACATTCAATACAAACAAATTGAATTTCTAACATGATAAAACATGCAACTTTAATAGCTAAACATAGAATAGCAAAATTCTCTTCACCATGCTTCTACTTTTCGAAAACTAGGGTTCTACAATGAGAATCTCGAAACGAAACTACTCCTATTGCAGGTGAGCGATTTACTTACTTCGGTCTTGAAGAAAACTCACAAAAACAGGGAGAAAACTCCCTACCAAATCCTTTCCCCTCCTTCTTTTGAAAAGCTTCCACCTTTAGCCCTAGGAAACAACCCTAGGTCTTCTCTACTCAAGGGAAAAGGTGAAAAAGAAGAAGAAGAAGAAGAAGAACCCTTGAATTCGCCTCTTCCTCGCCTCTCTTCTCTGTTCACGCGCGCGGCTACGGCTTCTCCAGGGTTTCACGCGACTTAAGGGGGCTTAATATACCTCTTAATGAAAAGGCTTAACTACTCTATAACATTATATCTCTCCTTCCTTTTCTGTGCTTGATACCCTAGCCCAGCTGGCCGCGCGCTCCCTTGGTCTCGTGGTGGTCGCGGGTTCGAGCCACCCGCTGCACTTAATTGGTTTTTCCATTTTTGGCTTTTTCCTTTTTTTCTTTTTTTTTCTTTTTCCAAAAATACCAAACGGACTCGGAAAATTCCATAAAAATACTCTAAAATTCCTAAAAATATCTAGATATTTCTAAATTCCCTTTTTAAATATTCTACAGGGACTATTAAGAACTAAAAATGGAAAATTTTGGGGCGTTACAATCCCCCTACCTTATAAAAGTTCGTCCTCGAACTTAGAACAGCTCTGGATACTTGCCTCATGCTCTCTTCGTTCCCAAGTAGCTCTTCATACTTCTGATTCAGCCATAAACTTACTAAGTGGTACCTCCTTGTTCCATCAGCTTCTTATCTGCTCCGATCTATTATCTGAATAGGTCGACTCTCAAACTTAGATCCTCCTGCACTTGTACTGTACCTGTGGCTCATCACTTGGTTTGCATCTGGGAATATCTTCTTAGCATTGAGCTCAACATGAACACATTGTGTATTGCCGACATTTCTGAGGTAGCTCCACTTATAAGCTCATATTACCAACTCCTCTTTAGCACTGGGTAAGGTCTACGTATCGAGGACTTAGTTTTCCTTTCTTACCAAATCTCACCTCCTTCATAGGTGCACTTTGAGGAAAACTGTATCCCTAACTTCAAATTCTAACGGCTACGACGTACATCCGCATAACTCTTCTGCCTACTCTGAGCAGTCTCTATCCTCTGGCGCATCTCTTGATTCTCTGTGGTATCCTCTATAAGATCAGTCTGAGCCCCATTTCCTTCTTCTCACTACTCTCATACCAACAGAGGGAGATCTACACTTCCTCCCATAAAGGCTTCATAGGGTGCATCCAATAGTAGGCTTGGTAACTTTGTTGTAGGCAAACTCAGCTAAACATAAATACTCGACATGCCCAAGTCCTGCACGCTTCTGCTACCCTGATTGCACTCTCTCTGTCTGTCATCAGTTGATGTATTATACATTTTATAGATATTCATTTTTCTCTTTTTATCTTTATATATATATATATATATATATATATATTATATATATATTTATATATATATATATATATATATATGTTAACTTTCTATACTTTATAAGAAGTTTATCGACTACTTATTCATGCTCCTATAATGTTCATCTCACGGACTATAATTTCTAATTTACTTATGTCAAAACTACGTTTTCTGTAACTCGCTCTTTTATTCATAGAAGTTGGTATAGTTGTTACTTTAATGTTAAAAACTTTGAAGCTTACTCTACTAATCTTAAACAGTTATAATACCATAATAATTATTAACACTTACATTACATGCATAATATGTTTCTAATATATCTAGTATAAGATTTATAATATGAAATATAATTCTATTATCTACTCTTACTTCAACTTCTAATTCTCACTCAACTCATTGCACACACTGAACTAAATGCTACTTGTGAAAATATATATTTTTTTTCCTTCTGCTATAACATAGAACTGCTTTTAATCAGTTTTATTACTACTTAATAAATTACAACTTGCTATGTGTGTGATGAGATGATAAGTAATAATTGTAATTATAAGAGATTTAAGAGAATTGAGATGAAGTATCAAACAATTTGAAGATATACTTTATAAAAGAAGTTATTCTTATAAGTAAAATGAGATTGCGATAATTACTAGAAGGAGAGAAGCAAATTTTGTGAA